>PVJL010006970.1:0-84288 GCA_004026885.1 Lyroderma lyra
TGCTGGAGCTGGCCCTACCCTTTGGCGCCATGGGGAAAAATGACTTTTCTCCAGCTCGGGTCACAAAGGGCGGAAGCCAGGTCACCACAGAGTGAAACTGAACTGATTTTTCTTCCCCCTTCCTTATAACACCAAACACGGACTGCTGCACCCCTCCTTACCCACTGCTTCTCCCCAACATCCTGATGTTGATACTGTGAAACCAGAAATCAGTTTGCTGCCTTTGACTTACTGGCCTGCCCATAATCTGGTTAAATCTGATAAGAGTTTAAATGAGTTTTGCTTGGCAGGAGCAAAAGAAGGAGCAGGTCCCAAGGGGGAGAAAACGAAGTGAAGTCTACACATGTCCACTTAGCTCGGCCTTACCTGACCACTCTGCTGCCCTCTGCAGCGATGGGTGCCAGGCACCTCTGGTCGTCCTGAGTGTCCCAGCCGAACCCTCCCTCGGCCCTACTCCCATGCCCTCCCCTGTTTCTGTGGCTGTCACGGTGGGGGAGGTGACAAATTCCCTGAGCACACACTGAAGTCGGAATGACTGACTTACTAGTGCTCTCTCGGCCCTAGCTGCTCACTTTCCCAGAGATGTTTATTCATGGATTGGCCTTCAGGAGGGAGGGAGAGAAGCTGTGTATGGGGCAAGATTTAAACACCAGCAGGATGGCCTGGAAAGACATGGATGCCAGAGCCAGCGAGATGCGGGCCCTAGCCACGGGTGCTTTGGTCAGTCGCCTCATCGCTTTGAGTTTCAATATCCCCATCTACAAAGTGAAGATCGTATCTTCTGAAGAAAGGAGTCCTCGTATGTAAAGCTTCTAGCTTGGAGCCCGATGGCAAACACTCAATCATCAGTGTGATCATTGTTACAGGGCTGCTTTATCTATACCTGTGACCAGTCCCTGAAGAGGGATGATTGTTAAGGGGGCCCACAATGGCAGGAGGCGTTATCATCTCAGCTGCCTTCCTTCATCTCCCCGTGAGTGGTGGGTCCTAAGGCTGCCTCTGAGGAACTCTGGATGCTAAGAAGGATGAGTGAGAAACAAGCAAAGCGAATGCCATCGCCCTGTGTGGAATCAATACCAAGTGGCGACTGGCTTGGTCACTTGTGACCACAAGTGTTTCATTCACCTGAGGCGACAAGAGGCCCCATGGACCAAGCCTCTTTTATAACAAGCAGAATTAGCTGCTCTCTGCTGAGGGTGGTAACCATCCGCAAGGCTTCCCAGGTGCCCTGATGTCCCCCCTCTTCTTTCTATGCCAGTGATTCTCAACCCTGGCTGCACATTAGAATTTCAGGGGGGCTTGGGTGTGGCTCGTTCTAAGAACTCTCCAGGTGAAGCTCCTGTGAGATCTGAGTGGAGACCTGGGCTGAGTCTGCTAGAGCCTCTCTGGACCCATCAGTTCAAATACCTGGAAGTCAAATGGTGAGTGTGTATAGGAGTGTAGCTGGATTGATGGGTGCAACAGAGACTTTCACCTGGCCAGGCAAAAGTACACTATACAATTGACCTTTGAATAAAGAGGGGGATTGGGGTGCTGACCCTCCACAGTGGCTTGGAAAATCCACATATAACTTTAAACTCTGCAGTTGACCCTATGCCTCTGCAGTTCAGACATTGAGACTCTGTGGTGGGGAATCCGCGATTGGGAATGCGAAGATAACTGTTTTCCATTCCTGTTTCGTTGAATCTGCGGACGCGAAACCGGAAGATACAAACGGCCGATTGTACTTAGCGAAAAGCAAACAGGAGACCCTCCACATAGCAGAGGACTCGCGCGGCTCCGACCCGGGTTGTTCAAGGGTCACCTCCACGTGGAAACCGACGAGGACAGAAAATGGTAAGATAATAAACTCAATTCACATCTGAAAGTATCTCACACGTCCATGAGGACTTTAAAACAAGGAGTTTTAATTATAAGGAGCTTAAGCTGCTGTTACCCGTACGAGTCCGGCTGAGGAAACTGAGGCTCGGCGAAGTTAAGTCTCTTTTTTCCGAGCCCCATGGTGACTGAGGAGCAGAAGCAGCACTTCAGTCGAGTCTGCGGGATCCCAATTTACCCTCACTATCCTGGGCTTAGGGTTTGTGCTTGGCTCAATTCTTAAAAAATTTTTTCTTCCCGTATAGTATTTGTACTGTATCTTCAAAAACTCATTCGAATGAAGTGACTTTAGTACATAGTTTGGGCAATGCTTTACCCCTAATACAGGGGTACCGTGGGACTCGTGATGAATTGGTTCTGGGAGGCACGACGAATACCCAAAACAATGAGCACCGAACACATTTTTCCCGTACGGAATGATGTACATAAATTTCATGTGTTTCCAAACAAAAAATACACACGGTGACCACAGAAGCTAAGTTAAGACCGCAAGGGGATGTGCACAGGGCGGGAGCTACCGCGTGACTAGTGTGTGACCCCTTGTGCCAGCTGGGAAGGGTAGAGAGTCACTAGGCAATCAACACCGACAAGTTCTAGCTTGCGCGTGGAGCACCAAGGAAACGACAAGGACCGGGAAAAAATTTTTAGTACATCGAGTACCAAATTTGGTGAGTTTCGAAGTTGTCAAGTACAAGGAACAACTTGTAGGTGGCCTGAGCATCAGGCAGATTTTTCAGATGTGCTGGTGGATGGGGTGGAGAGGGCCAGCCATTAGCTGTGTCTTCCAAGTGAGTTCATTAAAGAATAGACTCAGTAGTACACAGACTAACATAGGTCTTACTCCAGTACAGCAGGCCTGCTATCACATTGGCATTTTGTTGGGCTGTGTGTGATTCAGTTCTCACTCTTGGTGGGGAGAAATGGCTTTGCACCAACCAGGCTGCCAGGGGCGCTTGTGGGTAGTGCATGGCTGCATTCTCAGCCTGTGGACCCAGGTCATTTCCAAATCCTGGCTCTGCTACTCTCAGCTGATGCCCTACAACAGAGGTGTCCAACCCTTTGGCTTCCCTGGGGCCACACTGGAAGAAGACGAATTGTCTTGGGCCACACATACAATACAGTAACACTAACAGTAGCTGATGAACTGAAAAACGGTCCATGCATAGTTTTCATAATGTTTTAAGAAAGCTTACAAATTTGGGTTGGGCCATATTCAAAGCCATCCCGAGCCATAGGTTGGACAAGCTTGGCCTAGAGCAGGCATGTCTGGATCTTTTCTAATGGCAGCTTTCTCCTGGGGTGGTTAGAATCGAAAAGGGATAATACAGGTTAAGTGTCTCCTGTGCTCCAGGCATCTTTTCCTTCCTCCCCTTCCTCTCTCCTTCCTTCTTTGACAATTATTAATGTAGCTCCCACTCTGCACAGGCATTGTGCTAGATGCTGAGAAGTCAGTAGTAAAGTAGACAGAACTATATTTCAGAACTTAAAGCTTAGTAGGAGATGGATGAAAAACTAGGCTACCAGACATACTGTTTTAAGTGGGACACAAAACAACGGTACTGTCCCATTTCAAATGATTAGAGGTCAGCCTACTGACGCCTTGTATTTAGCCCAGTGAAGCTAGGCTGACCATATATACTGTTACTATTATTATGTTGTTGTTAGGATTATGGTTTAAGTGGTTTTTACTTTTTAAAAAAAATGTGTAATAAAATTTTCAAGTATATGCAAAATCAGAGAGTAGTACATGTACCTTCACTCAGCTATAACCAGTACATAACTAGTCTTGGTTGTCGATATTCCTTCCTATTTCAACATAATCCCCCTGCAACTAGATTATTTGGCCAAAACCTCAGACATCTTATCATACATAATATGTAAATACTTTAGTGCATATTTATAAGTGATAAATGTAATATGGAAATGATTTAGATAATCTTACTGTTGCAGATGAATCTTTGGAAGCCTAGGGGCTGAGACTTTGGGATGTATTGTCTACCCTGTATAATCTCACTCCTTTTTCTTCACCATATGTAATGCCCTCAGACTTGGGCCGTGCCTCAGCCTCTACACATAAGGGAGTTGATACATGGAAAGTGCTTAGAAAAACATCAGATCAATAAATATTATCAGGGATGTTAGGAGTGTGGCAGGAATATGAAAATTTGCCCAATTCTTTTTGCTCAGAAGCAGTCCTATATTAGGTAATGAATCGGTGATTTATAAGTGTTCAAAACCCTGACATGGCTAATGAAGTTTTCTCATAAACCAAGACCCTAAATTTCACAGGAATTGTAGACGTTTAGAGGAAACTAGTGGAAAAAGAGTGAGCAGGAAAATGAATGCAACTTTTTCTTGTTTGGTATGTAGAATCACCTTTAGATTTATGCTAGAATTCTGCCCTTAGACTTCTTGCAAAATATTTATTCTGTGAGGGTGTAACAAACCCAGGAAAACATCCAAATCACCGTAAGCTAACATCTGGCTTTATCAGTTTGGTTTCTGTTGAAATAATCACAACAGTGTTTCCATGTATTCAGTCTTCACTGACTGTCCACTGTGTATTGGGCACTTAGAAGATTCTAGAGATTCACATGTAAATAAGTTAGCATACGTGGCTCATAGACACAAAATGAATTGACCACACTACAGTGTTAAAGTGCAGAGAGCCATACATTCTCTTGTGCCAATTCAACTTGGGCAATGAGTGGGTCAAATAAAGGCATCTGGCTTGGGGGAAGCTTCTGGAACGAGGTGGTATTTGAGCGGGACCTTTAAGAATAAGGAATATTTTGCCAGGCAGGGGACAGGGAGGACATTTTAGGTGGTGGTAGAAAATGAAACACTGTAGAATTATGCACCTGGAACCTACATAACTCTCCATAACCAATATCACCCCACAGGTCTTAACAATGAAAAAATATTTTTATTAAAAAAAAGAGAGAGTGATGCAAAGTGTGCAAAGTGGTGGAGTGTGGTAATGTCCTTATGTTCTGGGAAGACTGGGTTGCCCTGTGACTTCTTCAGTAGGTCCATAAGGCACACAGGGACAGTGGGTGGGAACGTATCCTATAAATGATTTTAGACTCCCGCCAAGGTATCTACAGGTGTTTTATCATTTTTTTAGGGAAGTCGTGGTTGTATTCTGAAACTTGGGCTATTTGCCTCAGGAAATGGGGAAGCACAGATGTCGGGGCGTAAAGGAAACCATAAATAGGAAAATAAAGGTATGGGTTGGCATAGTGTGCTATCAAAGCTTGACTATCTTGTGACAGTGATTCTCCCCACCCCACCCCTATCACCTATGAATTTCCCTAGGTCCATTGTTTGCCAAATTAGGATTTTTTTTTTTTTCTTTTTGGTATGTGGGTAATTCCCTGACTGGAAATCAAACCCAGGCCACAGCACTGACAGTGCCAGAGCCGAAGCCTTAAGCCACTGCACCATCAGGGAACTCCCAAATTAGGATCTTTACATCCTTCATACAGTCATGAAAGTGGAAATAGGGGAATCCATGAACTATTTTCAGTATGTCAGTAAGTTCAAGGAAGTTAAGCATTGCTTATAAGGTTAAAACCAACCTTCTCATCAAAACAGCAGGGCTGTTGCTTTAGTTCTGAGTCATTAACAAGGGCATTTGGCCACCAGTGTTGGGAAGGTCATTCTCTCAAGAGAGCTCACATGGCCCAAGAGTTATGAATATGGATTTTGGAAGCAGGCTCTCTTGAGTTTGAGCATTGGCTCTGTCATTCGTGAGCTCTGTGATGGTGGTCAACTGATTTAATCTCCTTAAATCTTACTTTTCTTCGTTAACTAATAGGATATATTATGTATCTATATTATTATGTAAGTATAGAGTGTGGCCTGCCTATGGACATGATCAGTGCTGCCAGGTAAATCACAAGCTTTAATGTGTCCATCAGCATTATTGGTCACTATTGGTGAAATGACAAGATGGTTCCTATATGAGGTCTCTACTGAGGGTCTGTAAGGTAGGCGGCATCCAGCATTTGATAGCCACGCTCTTGGCACTCCAGCTGACCGCTGTGTCTGTTGATGGTTCTGTTTGAGTGCCTCCGAGATCCCAGTTGATCTCCTCTTTGCCCAGTGCCTTGCTGAGTGGGTCTCCTGCGCCTGGCTGCCTGCCTCTGTCTTGCAAAGCCAGAGGAAAACATTCTCAAGCCATTCCCACCCAGCTCATTAGTCAACTTCAGGACTTCAAAAGACAAAACTCTGAGTTTGCTGTTTTCTATACCTGACACATACACAAATGTGGTCAGTGCACACTTCCTGTGCTTGCACATGGCTTTGGGGAGCCCTAATGGAGACCCAGTGGTTTTATGCTTTTTAGTCTATGTTGCCTAAGAGCTGATACAAAGGTTCAGCTAGGAGGTGGTAGGAATGCATGTCATTTAATGTTACCATCATATGGCAAGTCTTAAAATGATCTCAGAGTTAGTTGTGTGCCCTAAGTGGCCTTTTCACATACAATAAGCCCCTCTTGCAAATAGTTTGAAATTTAACTATCTTTTATTGAGTTGACTCTTAGGAATATAAGACCGTTGACAACTCATATCCAACACTGTTCCTTGTACAGAGCTGGGCAAACATAAAACGATCCTCTTTGGATAACTGCCCGTGTACTTTACTGTTCACATACACTTTCCAAACCCTTCAGATCTGGAAAACATAAAGAAGTCAGGAAATTTCACCTGAACAAATCTCACCTTTCCTGGGCAGATTTCTGACAGATAATGACTTCCCGTCACATAGGAAATGCTCGTGTGCTTAGCTTCATTTATGGTACTTTGGCTGGCCTACTGTCTAGACCACCAGTGCCCGACCTTTTGGCTTCCCTGGGTCACACGGGAAGAAGAATTGTCTTGGGTCACACATACAATACACTAACACTAACGATAGCTGATGAGCTAAAAAAAAAGAAAACGGTCGCAAAAAATTCTCAAAATGTTTTAAGAATTTGTGTTGGGCTGCATTCAAAGCTGTCCTGGGCTGCAGGTTGGACACCCCTGGTCTAAACCAAGCTTGTCCAACCTTCGACCTGCAGGCTACATGCTGCTCAGAACGGCTTTGAATGTGTCCAAACACAAATTTGTAAACATTCTTAAAACATCATGAGGTTTTGTTGTGACCTCCTTTTTTCTCTTTCTTTTTTTTAGCTCATCAGCTATCATTAATGTTAGTGTGTTATTTATTATGTGTGGCCCAAGACAATTCTTCTTCCAGTGTGGTCCAGGGAAGCCAAAAGATTGGACACTCCTGGTCTCTAAACTTTGAATTGCTTGGTTGCTAGTAACAGAAGTGAAAAAGCAGAACAACAGACTTAGGGCGCTTCTAGCTCTGTGCTTCACCATCTGTAGGCTGTAACTTTTTTCCATATATTCTCACGGATGACTGCCGAAATACCAGCCATTGTGTCCATGTTCAGTAAAGGGCAAAATAAATATGTGAAGCCTTGTTTTAAGGTATTTTCTGAAATTCTTTCTCTGTTATTTCTACTCATGCCCTATCAACCATAATGCTCTCACCCGATAGTCCTTATCTGCAAAAAAGATTAGACACATATTGGAATGGGCCCATTTCCTCTTTTAATAAAAATAGTGTTTGTTCATAAGGAGAGAATGGCTACTTGGTAGGCAAGTAGCAGTTTCTGATACATCTACCTTAAATCTTCGCTAAAATTTTTTATTGATTCTTTGGTTAAAAAGTCATAAGGGGAAAACTGGAAAAGTTAATCTTTTAATCGTAAGCAGATTTAAATTTATTTAAATAATAAAGACCTAATTAACCATATCCCAGTCTATAACCATACATTTTTGTGAAGATGTGTACTGTAGTCCCCACTATTGATGCTCCAAGACCCCCCGTGGAAGCTTGCAACAGCGATGGTACCAAAATTTCATATATAACATGTTTTTCCTACACACACATACCTATGGTAAAGTTTAGTTTATAAATTAGACACATCAAGAGACTAACAACTATCACTAATAATAAAATAGAACAATATACTATATACACTATATACTATATACTAGATACTATATGCTATACACTATATACTATATACTATATACACTATATACTATATACTATATACTAGATACACTATATACTATACACTATATACTGTAAAAAATGTTATGTGAGTGTGGTGTCTCGCTCTCTCTGATGGCTGACCTGATAACCAAGATGGCTCCTGAGTGTCTCACAGGCCGTTACTTATACGGAGTGAATACTTTGGGCAAAGGGGTGACGCACACCCCAGGGGCAACGAAGTGGGACTGTGAAAGATTTCATCACATGCCCCAGGCTGTTGTGGGGTTTCCACTATCCTGTGAGCACTTGTAAGTGTAAATCTATGGAGTCTCATTGTATCCATTTGTTGTCTTGTAGTTTTTCAGTGGAAGTTTCAGGATGTTTCTAACCTTATTATAAGGCGGAAGGACATTTGGGCGGGAGATTTACGCAGATACTAGGCTCCCAGCACAATATCCAGATTGTTTTATTTTTTCTGATATTTTATTTTTTCTGATAACGGTTACAGTAAGCTAAGCGGTGGGTAAGGAAACAAATACTACACCCTGTGACGAAAACTACAGAATGGTATAGTGCAGGGCGTTTCACCGATCTTTAGTAATAAAATCGTTTCTTCAAATGGATCATCCTGAGGACGTTTAAGTGCACAAAGGAGATGGAAAGCGGACTTCCCCCAGCTGAAGCGGATCCCTCCCACGCCCTTTTCGCTCTGTCTCCCTCACCCCTCTGCCGCCCGCGTGTGCAGTACCCAGAGCTCCAGAGAGAAAATTGGAACATCTCCCTTCCACTGGACTTTTGCCTCAGCTCCAGCACTAGCTGGTTCTGATTTTCAGCAAATGACATTTCGTCTCTGGGCCCTAGGTTGCTGATGTAAAAGGGTGGGGGCGGGGGGGAGGTCGGACCAGATGATCTCGAAAAGTTTGCCCGGTCCCATCTTTCTGGCATTTCCTGACCACCAGCGTGTATACAGCCGGCTTCCTGTGAGGAGTCTTACCTGTGCTTTCTTGCCAAAATGGCTGGAGGCAAAAACGGGGAAACATCCACTCATCAGTACTGAGTAGAAAGGAACATTGGAAGTAAAAATGCTTTTCTCGTAAAGATTTCCCTGCTCCCAGGGAAGAAGCTGAAGGAAGGTCGTAGTGGAATTCGAATCACATTGCAGCATTTATCAGTGCGTCCTGCAGGAGACAGCCAGGCTGGGTGAAAGGGGACCCTGAAAACCTCTGGCGTCCGCAAAGCACAATGGTAGTTGCTCTTCCACATTTTATTTCATTTCAATCATATGAACCCCAGAATTCATTTAGAAAAAATCGTGTATTTGTTCTTACATGTTTAAACTTCAGTCACCTTCAAAGCACTCTCCGTTTGATGCATGCGCCCCCCGAGATGCTTTTCCCGCTGCTCAGGACAGTCTTTGACCTTGTCGATTTCAGTGCCTTTTAGTGCTTCTGCTGCTCTTCGTTTCACCTCTTCCACACGGGCAAAGCATTTCCCTTTGAGACTTTTTTCTCCCGGGGAAGCCCAAAATAAAGTCGCTCAAGGTGTGGTTGGATGACTAGGGAGGGTGGGGCACGGCGGTCACGCCAGTTTTGGTCAAAAACTGCTGAGCGCTCAGCGCGGTGTGGGCGGGTGCGTGTCACGTGGGCGGACCAGTCATCTGTTCGCTACAACTCGGGATGCTCATTGCTTCCCCAAGTTGTGACGCAGCCTTCGCAAAACGTCCGACAAAAACCGGCTGACCGTTGGACCCAGAGGAGCACATTCTGAGCTCAATCCCTCTCACATCGAAGAAAGATGATTTTGGATTTTGGGGGTTATCTCCTTGTACAGAAGTCGTCAGAGAAGACGTCCCTTCCTCCCTTACACGGGAACTGGACCAAGCCTGTCCTGGATTTGAACTTGTGTCTTCTCTCAGTGTTTTCCATTGATTGAGTCACACCTGGGCCTCGGTACTATGTTATTATACAAGCTCAGAATCTCACACCAAATAAGGCCTAGGGCCTGCCCTGGGAGCGGTCGTGACTAATGCCCTCACGTCCAGTGTTCTTTCCTGGATATTAGTAGTTCTTGGTCTTTGTGATACTTTAGAATTGATTTAAAGGGGAGGATGGGAACTTGAATACCACGCCAATGCTCTGGTACCCTTTCTGCTCTTGAGGCCCGCGTTTGGCAGACCTGGGGTAGAGTCTAAACATGTGCATTTTAGACTGGCATCTCAGATTAGAGAACCACAGCCTTGTACGTCTCCAAGTTACTGATGGCAGGTCTGCCTTCCCAACCGGACGGTGGCCTCTGCTGGCGTGGGCACGGGCCTTTTGCAGAGTTTGTATATTTGGCATATGTTCAGTGTTCAAAATTATTTGTCGATTAACTGCAGAAAAGAGCAGAAACTCGTGCTGAGGTGAAGCACAGAAGTCACTCACACCCTGGAAAGAACAGACTGCAACAGGCAAATAAGAGGAGAGGCATCCGTTCCAACAGAGACGGTCTGGTGGGCATGTCAGGTGTCAGAGGAACGGCCAACAGGGAGCTCCTATCTTATCCCACCCCCATTTATACCTCTTAGGCTGGTTTATTTTTATCGAAGCACTTAGCACCTGCTTGAGCTGTCCTGCTCAGCAACCCCACTACCTCCAGTGGAAGTCATTTGAGACTGAGGGTCAGGCCTGCGGCTCCCCCAGTGTGTACGGCGGCCCCTGGGACGTAGTGAAGGGAATGAAAAAAGAATTATGTGGTGGCCGGAGTTACAGCAGGAAAAAGTGAGCTTGGAGGGGATACGGGCCAGGCTGGAGTACTGCAGGGCTCATGAGGCAGAATGCTAAGTTACTCCAACACTTAATTAGCTATTTTTATTAAGTGTCCAAGGCTCCTTCATTTAATGGGTGTTTTACTCCTTTTATCTCAAGAAAGATGGCAGAAGTTTGTGTCTTTTGGCTTTGATCACATTATTTCTGGGTTTTGTTACTTAATAAGGCAGAAGTTTAAATTAACATCATTCTTCCTTGCCTGTTTTTGGGTTTGCTGTACAGTAAGGAGTGGTTTTGGCAGTTTTTCAATGGAGGGAAGGAAAGGAAACCTCTGTTTGGGAGCTGCAGGGGTGGGGGAGGGAAAGCCATTTACCTGAGCCCCTGGGGCTACATCTGCTTCCCAGAAAAGATCTGTCATGAAATCAAGCCACTTGAGCCTGGTGGGGGCTAAGCTCAGGGGCAGGTACAAGGAAGCTTGGGCCAACTGTAGCCTCCAGCCAGCCAGGGGGCAGAGAGGAAGGTTAGAAGGCGAATTCCCTGTCCCTCTCACTCTTACAATGGGGTCAGATACATCGTCAGGCTAAGTAGAAGCCAGCTTTGCAGGTCCTCCTTACGATGTGAAATTGCCTGGGCTCCGACTTAGGGTTCATGCCAACAGGATGTACATTTATCTCTTTTCCTCTCCATTCATTCACGGCAGAGATAGCTTGATGGTTTACAGAACACAGGATCACTTGCTCACCACACATTTGGATCTCTTCATCCCAAAAGCTTGTTGCTGTTTAATTGGCTTCAGAGAAAACATTGCCTTTACTTATTAAACTGTTTGAATACCTCTTGTTGAATCATAGGCTTGACTCAAGTGTTATTAATTCAAGAATCAGAATGCCTTTTGTTCGGATCAGATAAACGTTGCCATAGCAAGTGTAGCGTAAACAGATCTGCTCAAGCCACAACCACCTACGGAAGCCCACAGACAAAGCAGGACCATTCCACCTTCCCAGAAGGCCTGGTGTGGCATGAAATGCTGTCCGTCGGCCTGCTCTCCAGCCTCATGAACCACGTACTGCAGAATGGACCCCGGGGCCCACGGTCCCAGGGAGAAGCCCTTATTGTTAGTGGGTTTTATCGAATTTGAATAGTCGGTGGAACATCTGGCTTTAATACTGATAGAAACTGTAGGCTCTTGGCTGTTCTCTGGCCTTGCATATTTTCCGTCCTCTGTATCAGTGCCTGTTGTCAGCGATTTGATGAAGTTAAATCAGCTGCATTTGATTCCTTGAGCATAGGAAAAATTACAGAATGCATGCTCCCCTCTCTCACCCTTTTGGAACATTCAGAATAAGTTTGCAGTGAGTTGGTTTGGGTCAGGAGCCCAAGAATTTAAGAAGGAAGAGGAAAAAACTGAGACCCTTCCAAAACCTCGTTTCAGATGTGCACCCCGTTTGCTTAACAATCAAAGAGGGTGTAGTTAAGCTGCATGGGTGATGTCACTGAACCAGTACCAACCTTTGCTGGTTTGATTGCAGCCGGGGGAAAAAATGGCGAGAGAGAGGCCCATGACTGAAACGAGTTTGCAGGGTCCTTTGATGTCAGCTTTCCCCAGAGGACCTTGTCAATCTCACCGACCCTCTGCTGGTCCAGTCGATGTCGTCTGGCACAACTGGCAATCACAGTGCAGAAAATGACAGGGCCCAAGTGAGGATGGAGATTGAATTCACACCTCATCACATCCCATAAAGGGCAATTTTTCAAGGTCAGCGTTTAGGTGAATTAAAGGAACAGCGTTTGGCAGAGGGCCCTCTGCTTACCCCTCGGCGAGCCGTCCATCCAGCTGCCGCTCTTTGTGTGCACAGGGAGCTCAGACACACACAGCCCCCAAGCTCTAATGAGTGCATCTGAGCGCTTCCAAGCAGGCTGGCTTGGGGTGCATATTGTATTTGTTAAAAGATGCCCCCATGACGTCTAAGAGGGGAAAATTGAAACAGTGATTGTAAATATGTCGGTGACAGGAAAATAGGCTTGGGAAGGACCAAATTATTTTCATCTGGGCGTGAGAGGGTTTCATCTGTAATTTACCTAAATGTCAACGTGAGACCTGGGCACCGAGTGTTCTCTCCGGGCTGCCGGCTGTTTGCTGATGGGGCAAGGCTGGCTGCCTTTTGTCAAGGAAACACGCATGCGGTTTGGTCATCGGAGAGTTCTGGAGTGTCAGAGCCCAAATGGGCCTGGAGATCACCCAGCACAACTGCTGCATCTTGCAGATGAGGCCATGGAGGTCCAGAGAGGTGGAGTTAAGTTTCCTAACGTCAAGCAGCTAGTTGGAGGCTGAGGCAGGGCTCAGCCCACACTTTGCTAATTTCCAGCCGCGTGTTCTGCTGGTCTCCATACTGCCTGCTTCCCAGATGAGGGTGCGGGGCACTCCTTGCTGCTTCCAACTGTGCGTCCGTTCCGGCCACCTCTAATGCTCTGGTATGTTCTATTAAGTCGTTTATTAAATTCCTACCATACTCCTGACACTGTTCTGTGTCTTGAGGAACAGGGAAGTACAACCCTGGCATGAGAGATTGTAAGGTAAATGATGGATCATGAAGCAGTGATACTATTTTTATTCTCATTTTATGGGAGATGAAACTGAGGCACAGAGAGGTTGACAGAAGGGCCGTGTGAGCACTAGAGAGGGAGAGATCGTTTCCACTGAGGACCCAGGAAAGGCATAAGGGGGAGGCATTTGAGTTGCTTCTTAAAGCATGGCTGGGATTTTGATGGGAAGAGCTAGGAGGGGGAAGCATTTGACCTCGAGAACTAGGATGGGTTCTGGAACTGCCATTAATTAGACTTCACCTTTTTAAGTGGAAAGTCCAAGTTCATTCTCTCTCTAAATATTTCTACAAGATGTAAATCAAAGAAGTTGAAATTTGTTACCCTGGAAGGTGTGTCTTGTCCTGTTCATATATCCTGAACCTTATCTTTCAGCTTTGAAGGAGGAGCAAAGGAAAAAAACAAAAACGGAAATGAACCTGTGATGCACTAGGCTTTCTGTGTGTATTTATGAATAAACTACGCAATTTAAATACAACAGCACAGCAAAACAATAAAAAAATAAGTGAGCTATTAGGATGAAGGAAGGAAGGAATTAAAAAATCTTAGGCGAGGCTCGGGCAGTGCAATCATACAAGAGTAGAACAGGAGTTTTTAGGAAATTTAATTGTGAGGTCTTAATAACTTTTGTTGAAGTGAAGCCTTAATTAGAAGAGCAACTGAAAGGAGACGGTTCAGTGCCTCCTTCTCCAGCCTAACGTCACCCCAACGCGTGCGCGCGCGCGCGCACACACACACACACACACACACACACACACATACACCCGTCCTCTGTCCTCTGTCCTTTTCCAACCTTGGATAGTACTGCCACCCTGATTCATGTGCCATATTCTGGCACAAAAATAGAGAGTGTGAAAAGAGTAAACGGATTCATCCCCCAAGTAATGGAGTGCCTTCTCTGTGTGCTATGACTCTATTAGGTTATTCGTATTCTGTCAGAGTTATAACTGAAGAGGATCTAGGTCAGCATGTCTTTAGCCTCCTAATTCTGCATTCGAAAAGTTTGGGCAGCGGTCTTGTGACCTGAATGCTTGTGTCCTCCCACAATTCTAGGTTTAGATGCATTCACGAGAATGGCACCTCATGATGGGATTAGTGCCCTTCGAAGAAGAGACCCCCGCGTCTCTGTCGCCCACATTTGGGGAGGTGAGCATTTGCACACCAGGAAGAGGGTCCTCACCAGAACCTGCCCTGAGACGTCCAGCTTCCAGAATCCTGAGATAGAAGTTTCTATTATGGAAGCCATCCACTCTGTGGTGTTTTATTAGGGCGGCCTAAGCAGACTGAGATGCACCCCATGGTGTTTCACTCTCTTTGAGCTCCACAATGCACATTAAAAAATGAACGCTCTCTAGCCTTAAAGAGGCCTATTTAAGCTCCTTTAACCCAGCATGTCCAAACTCACTCTCGAGAGAATTTCCTTCTTTTGATTTCCCATAGCTGCCTGTTATCTACTGGGACACCAGGACTCTGCAGAACCTACTATATACTTATTTCTCTTTAGATACTTTGATAATCAAAAGAATGGAGCCTGGAATTGGGATCCAGAGCATTTTGGTTCAGGAGCATTTTGAAATGCCTTTTAGTTCCTTGTCATTCCATTGGAAAATTGGGAATTTGCTCTTATTCAATACTTTATAAAGAAATTTAGGAAATAGCATGCCTTTTATCTATTCATGAAAGAGATGCTGTATCATACTCAGAAGCGTCTTATTTTCTTAATTAAGTTTGGGGTAATAGATATTTATATGTAATCATTGTACTGGTAGTTTGATACTCTTCAGGATAAAGAAAGTAGTGTCTGTTTGCAAGTGAGATATCTTGGTTCTGATTCTTTTTTAATCAATAAACCAGAGGAGAGGGAAATGGGACTTTATTTAGTTATTGAAATTCCTAATTAAGTTCTTAATGGCAGAAACATCTCAGAATGTTCCAAAGTTTCATTTGGCACAGAAGCAAGTCACTCAGACCTCTTTTCAAACTTTAGGTCCAGATACTGGGTTGGACACCTCAGGAAAATAAACTTCCTTCTGAGAGCTCAGAGGTGGAAAAGCATGGAAAAAAGTCATTCCCTGTAGAATTCTAAGATAAGCCTTTCCTGTGGGAGCTCAGATTTGTGACAAAAAAAAAAAGTTAGCAAGTTTTGGTAGTTTTTCCACCAAAAAGAGTAGACGGAAATGAAGTTGTGCTTTTAAAAATAATTAAAAGAGAAGTTTTACGTGTGAGTAAAGTTCCTCGATTATTCCATGTTTTATCCAATGCTGGAAGTTCCAGAAATCTTTCTGATATCTGTGCCTCTGTAGGGTACCATAATTTAATCTAGTCAGTGGCACCAGACGCTGTAACCACAGCCAGCCATCATGGGCATGGTTTCCAAACATATGGCCTGTGCATTGCTCCCCCGTCCTCATCCCTCCATGAATTATTTTTATATCCGATGCCAACCTAGAAAATGCATGAATCTTGATGCACACTGCCAGCCTGTTACCAGCCAGCCCCTCCTCCTTCCTCTCCCCTGCCATATCTTTGATCCCTTTACCCTCCTAGGCCAGACCCTGCGCTGAGCCCTGAGCAAGATGGCACATGAGAAGGTGTGGGCTGGTGGCCCCAGGGGACTGCCTTTGTTGTCTCTGATGAAACCTGCCCAGCGCGGGCCCGGCCCTCCACGGCCATTGTGCTCGGTTTCTTTGGAGCAGCTCTCCGCTGGGCTGCTGTTAGAGTCGCACAGTGACCTGCAGATCTGAGGGGAAAAACAGATGTCCCAATAAATTTTTGTCAAAACATAATTACCTCGGGATTAGAAAACCGCATGGGGGTGGGGAGGGAAAGGAACAGATGCATTACTTTCAAATATGCAATCATTATTCTACAGAAGTTTAAATAATCAGGAGTTTCAAATGATGGCAGTAGGGAGTGTCCCCCTTCCCTTGATTTTGGTCCCCGCCTTGACCTTCAGCTCTGGACAGCTTGGAAACCTCTCCAAGTTCACTGTGCACGGATGGTACCCTGAGCAGGAGGGGCGCGTGTTGCACTAAAGTATCATCCTGAGTGCTTTTTCATAAATAAATCTCGGCAAATATGACAGCCTATCTTTCCCCCAGGAACCTGGCCAAGTCTTTTCTTCCTCTCCAGCCGACAAGACATGATAGACTATGAATTTTCCCAGTAACCATAAAAGATTCTTATTTTCATGATTTGAACTATTAGGTGCAGGTCAAGGTAGTATATCAAGCAGGAATTCTTGAGGGGAAAATCCTTTTTCTGTTTTTCTGTTTTCAATTTTTGTTGAGTGGGAGGGGGGTGCTGGGTGCTGATTGAAGATTCATTGGGTTATTTGTTAGCTGGTTGTCACAGGGCTCTTAAGGTGAGATGTTAATCTCCTTTAAGTGTTTGTCCATAGACCACAGTGAGGGAGTCGATTGGGTGGGAAATGTGAAACCCCAAGAGGTCCAGGGTTCAAGGAGCTACTGTTGCTTCAGCTCATTGGATTGTGTCAAGGGTGAGTGTGATAGTACTAAGTGTCTGCTCTCGGGCCTGTCTTCAAAACAACCGTACCCGGATCAGGAGTTGATCGACCCCTTCACACTTGGATTGAAAATGCTAGTTAGGACTTGAAGGCTTTCACCTTCGTAGAAAATGGTTTTGTTTTATTTATTTATTTTTTGCCTAGTAACCTATAAGTTGGTATTCAGAACAGTTATCCATTATCAAGTGTCTACTAATTGCCAAGTTCCCTGCTAGATGCTTTACATATATATTCCTTGACCTTCCTAGAGGTCTTATAAAAGAGGCCTTATTATCCCAATTTAGAGATGCCGTAATCGAGGCACAAAAGGTTAAATAAGTTGCAATACTTACAAAGCTAGTCAGTGTAGAACTCAAATTTGAATCTACGGATAAGTGTCTACAAAGATTTCCTATAGACATTGATTTGTTGTGCTTCAACAACCTTCTACTTTGCATACAACATAATTGAATATGCACTGAAAATGGTAATAACAAACCAACAAGAACGACTCATGCCCTGTCATCCTAGCCATGAGGTATATATATTTTGCATAAAGAAGTTATTTATAATAGAGCTATTATACTTTCCTTTGCTGGTAGTAGACTTAGTACAGGCTAGGCTCATGCTCTCTCACCATTTTAGTGCAATAGGCTTAGAAGTAACCACACATGTAGAGACACGAAAGAGTTAAAAAGGAAATCCTCAGCACAACAGCAAGCAAAGGAGTGTTGATACCAGCTGCTGCCAGGGGATATCTGATAGAGGGTGTCGGGCCGGGAAGGAAGGAATTCAGAAGAATGGGGGTGTCTTTCTGGTGACCACCAGCCTGCAAGTTAGCCTTCCCACCTAAATGCAGAGAGGTTTGTAAACTCTAAACCCCACAGCAGCATGGGGAGAGGGACATTTTGCAGAGAGAGCTAACAGAACACTTTACCCTGGGAGAAGTGACACCTCTGGAGGCCCCAGAATAGTGTGGATTTATAAACCAGCAAATAGAGGAAGCCTCAGTAGTTGCATTTGGAGAGGTTGGGAACTCTGAAATTGCCCTTATTTCAAGAAAGGATGAATCAATAAGAGATATTGACACAGACAAGGGCATTCAAAGGGCAATGCACAGCTATCCAGACGAAAAAAAGGAGTGCCTAGGGTAGTACTGGGACAAAGACCTTCTGTCCCCCGACAGAGACTCTCCTTGACTAAAATGAGTCAGGCTCCTCCAAGTCCTCTTATTGTTATTGTTTTTTACCCCCTAATTTTCAAGATAGGATAGATTTATTTATTTGGAGCATAATTTTAACACATAGCATACATTTTTAAGTATTTACTTTCAAATGTATCAGCCATAAGATAAAAGGACTTGACCTTGGGGCTCCGTCTTTGACCTGCTTAGCCAGTTTAGTGAAAATCTCCCACTCATGGTATCTGAGGACCACCCTGGCCTGCCGTCAGCAGAATCCTACTGCGTTGGTCTTGCAAGAATTCCCTTAGCCTAGATGTTTCCTCTTGATGTTCCGTCCACTGAACCCCATCCCACACCCTAGTGCTTGCTATACATTTCCACTTGCCCTTATTGTATGTTCAGCTCAATCTCTCTCCCCTGCTACAAACCCCATTGCAGGAGTCAGTCTGTCTCGAATAAAATCTTTCTTACTGTCTTTAACAAGTGTCTGAATAATGACTCTATTAATCAGTTCCCTGGAATTATGAGTTGTATAAGGAAATAGAAAGTAAAGAACTTTGCAAAACTCAACGTGTAAAATTTAACTTCACTCAAAACTTGACACCAGTACATCCCACAATGGTGTCTGGGTTGGTCAGTCTCTTACAACATTCAGCAGTAAAATGCAAAATACAATATAAATTGATTGCAATGTTAAATAAAAACCACTTTGCAAATGGTGTGGAATATCATGAAAATTGTGTTGGAGAGTCATTCTAATCACAGTATTTGAGTATCGAGCAGCTTTATATCAGTTAACAGTTGAAGAATAGAAAATCAACAAGGAGTAGTGATACAACAGATGTGTTGAAATACAGTGACTTAAATATCAAAGGGTTAAGAGAAGCCCTGATGAAAAACTGATGAAGCTGTTTAATGTATTCCTACAAATGGCTTTTCTTATGATCATTTCATTAAAGTAAAATGTGAGGGAAAGAATGTTATAGCAAGCAAACATAGGATTAAAAAATTTTTCCCTAAACTCCAACACTGGATCCTGTTGTGGTTTTTTTCTTTCTTTCTTTCTTTTTTTTTTTTTTTTTTTTTTTTTTTTTTTTTTTTTTTTTTTTTTTTTTTTTTTTTTTTTTTGTTTTAAGAATTAACAGATTATAACCTAAATGTAAGACAAACTTGTTTTCATAATTTTAAATTTCAGTCAAGTCCTTGTTTTAAGTGCATTCACTTTAAGTGAATTTTCCACCACAGATTATCCTCACATAATGAGACATTCATGGGTATTTTAGTTAACTGGATATGGTTTTGTCTTTAGTGTGGCATCAGCTCTTATCAATTAATCCTTTCTATTGCTTTTATAAAGCCGTAAGTTAAACTAATTTCTTCATATGTTGTTAAAAAGAACCTGAACACAAAATTAAATTGACTGCTTGTAAGGAAGACTTGAAATATTTCCAGGGAATTCAGAGGGAAAAAAGATAAAGGGATTAAAATAATTAAAATAGAGATGAAAGATGTAGAAGGCATTGAAGACTATTCAATAAAAGGAATCTCTCTGTTTCTAAAGTTGAAAGCACAGCCAATAGAAAAATATATTTATAAATGTAATGAAAGAAAATTTCCTTGAAGGGGCATTTTGTTCATCAAGAGACATTTGATGTTATGTGTTAACAGTCAATATGAAGACAATGAATAAATGTCTATCAAATGCAGAGAGAAAGAATCTTACCAAGTCAGACGTTGTGATATGACGTGAAGGTTGCTACAGGTATCCTCACCATGAACACATGCAGTGGACAGGGCACCCATTAGTCCTCCTTGAAAAACCTGGTAGTGAAATGACTGCAAACAAGGTGAGTGAAAAGAAAGAATTTAGGAATGGACCGGCTATAGCAAAAACAGGTGATAAACACTGCCTTCACTTAAATACGAAACCAAGATGAGACAAGCAAGAGGCTAGCAATTGCAGAAAAGAATACAAGAGTTATAAATACTAACCAAGTGAAAAGAACAAAAGCAACCAAAATTGGGCAGTGGAGAGCTTGGGAGCTAAGGGGAAGTGTAAAGTGATAAAAATCACTCAGGTTTCAAAGCAGTCAATTGAGATTGTCCAAAATGGAAATACATATGCAGTAGTAAAAAGCATCTCAACTTCTTAATGGTTTTAATGATCTCTTCTGTTTACTTTAGAGGGCTATATTAGCAATTAATATCTCTTGTGGTAAGGAAGCATTTGACCTGATGGTCTGCAGTTGCTTTGATTTTTGTTTTACTCTGTATGTTTGAAATAATGTTAACAGATGGTCTAATACCTTGCCTATCGAGAACTACTATCTAGTACACGAGGACATTAAACTATACTCCAGGCCCCTGTCCACTGAGATGAACATTATAGTTTAGAGATTAATCCAGCTCCACTTCACACTGGCTAATTACCTCAGACAAATGTTTAGTTACAGAAGATTTCGGTGAAGGAGTGCCTATACCCTGCCTGCTCCTTTTTCCTGCAGTTCCCTAACTGACATGTAATGAGGTGCAGGATAGTCCTAGGACACTACCAAAGGGAGTTTAATCTACATCTTATGCTGCTGGTCCTTTGACACTTAAGTCACTGAGCAAACCCACCAGCTATCTGTGAGATCTCTTAATGTCCTTTCCCAAAACGAAGCTAATATGACATTTTTCTTAGAGGTAACAAAATCGAATGTGAAAGGACACAAGCTTGGATAAATACTTTAGATTGCTAGAGAAGTTTAAAAGATTTGGGCTGTAAAAGCAATGTTCTTTTTTAAAAAACATGCCAGGTCCACTTTTCCCTTCTAAAGTCTTTTTTACAAAGTACGCTGCCCTGCACCCCCAAAACATACACTCCTGGTTGATTTAATTTGCCAGAGTTTGACTTTGTCTTTTCCCATAAATGTGGACTATGCAAAAAACAAACAAAACAAAACAAAACAACAACAACAGAAAACGAAACATGCTTTCCCAGTGAGCTGTCTCTCCAGAGGCCTTTTATGTAAAGGGGCTTTGGGCGTCTTTTTTCCCTAAAGGTTCTGATACCATGTTTTCCACAACTATACTCTCTGCATCCTTAGTAACTTAGTTTGGATAAAAAAACAAAACAAAAACAAAACAAAAAAAACTCCTTTGATTATCAAGAAGGATAACAAGCGTAGGTGACAGCGGCGGTGGCATTGCTAGGTCCTAAAATGGCTACAAATGGAAGTGAGACCTAGGCGACTGTTGACTACTGGGCACCTTCTACCACCATGCCTCCCTAACAGATAGCAATCCATTGGTCCTGTGTACGTTCACAGGCGCACAGAAAGGTCACAGACTGAAAGCTGCTTCCTTCAGTCCTCCCTGAAGTGTGGCCTCAGGTGACCAACTCAGGAAGGGACACTTTCCAGAGCGTTCAGAATGCAAATGACATTGCCACCTATTTCAGGGTAGTTCTTGATGCAAAGAAAACTATCAGACAGAGCTCTCCTTGGCCAGCGCTTTAAGTGTCTACCGACACATCTCCCATTGCAGTGTAATTCATTTTGAAATTTTAAAGAGATCGTATGAAATAGGTACTATTCTGTATGGCCTGCTGTGCAGTTTTTGACCATTTTACCTATTAGCTAAAATTCTCTCTCTCACCTGAAAGCTTTATGTCTAGGCTTTCTCTAGCAACTGTGCTCCTTCAGTTGTATGCGTTTGCTTTCTCTTTAGGTACCTGGGTGTGGGGGCAGATTAAGGCACTTGGTCAAAGGAGATAATTGTTCTTTATAGATCCTGCTTTAAAGATTTTCCCTGATGGCACTTTCTGTGTAAATACTGTTCAACATTTCCTAGATGTATATTAACTTAAGTATTGTTATTAAAACCCCCCGTGCTTGATGTCGTGTGAGCTACGAAGGCTTGGTTTCTTTTGAGTGTATAGGTTCATACTAGATTAATGCTAATTTGTGAACTATCTATCAGTCTCCCACACCTTTTTAAAGCCTAACATCCATTCTGCTTCTCTTTGGGCATCTGAATGCTTAAAGATTTGAATATGAGGCCTGGCAATTAAGTTCGCAAACTTGCCACTGCACACTTAAGCTGGCAGCACTGTACAAACAACTCGGTAAGGTTTCATAACCTTGGTGTATCTGTGTCTCACAGCTGTGTTCGTATTGACATTTGGCAGTGTTTTCCTGAGTGCCGTTCATTATTGTTGCGTGTTTTTGTGTGCTGTTGCAAGAATGTGGGAGCTTGAATTAGAGCAATGAACAGACATTAAATTTCTTGTTAAACTTGGCAAGAGTGGAAGTGAAATCAGGGACATGTTAGTCCAAGGTTATGGGGATAATGCCATGAAGAAAATGGCAGTGTACAAATTAAACATTTTTCTTCACTGATGAAAAGAGGTCAGGGCAGCCAGTAATGAGCAAACACACAGAAATCTGTCAAATTGTGCATCAGAATCGTCGACTGATGGTGAGAAGCATAGCAGACCAAGTAAATGTCAATAGAGAAACAGGAAAATCTTAACTGAAAATCTTGACATTACAAAGATGTGTATAAAAATGTTTCTGAAGGAGCTCACCAATGAACAAAAGCAAAGGAGAGCTGAAGTTTGCCAAGACCTTTTGGAGAGGCAAGGCGATGTTTTGGACCATGTTATCACTGGGGCTGAAACATAAATGTACCAATATGACCCTGAAACAAAGCATCAAAGTGCACAGTGAAAGTTAGCCAGTTCTCCACAACCAAAAACCTTCCATCAGTCCAAATTAAGAGTTGAAACAATGTTGCTAACCTTTTTTGATATCAGAGGGATTGTTCATTATGAATTTGTACCAACTGGACAAATAGTCAACCAAGTTTACTATTTGGAAGTGCTGAAAATGCTTCATGAAAAAGTTAGTCTAACTTTTCACCAACTCATGGCTTTTGCATCGTGGCAATGCACCGCATGGCACTGTCTGTGAGGGAGTTTTTAGCCAGTAAACAAATAACTGTATTGGAACACCCTCTCTATTCACCTGATCTGGCCTCCAATGACTTTTTTCTTTACCTGCAGATAAAGCAAACATTGAAAGGCAGATATTTTGATGACTTTCAGGATATCAAGTATAATACGACGACAGCTCTGATGGCCATTCCAGTAGAAGAGTTCCAAAATTGCTCTGAAGGGTGGACTAGGCTCTGGCATTGGTGCATAGCTTCCCAAGGGGAGTACTTCAGAGGCGACGGTAGTGATATTCAGCAATGAGGTGTACAGGATTTTTTCTAGGATGAGTTTGTGAATTTAATTTTCAGGCCTTGACTGCATATTATATGTGGCTATTGCCTTATGTTGTTCTCTCTGCCATGCTATTTTCTGAAGTGACTATTCTAACTAATACTGTTAATAAGAAAATGTGAATAAGCACCATGGTTTTAAATCAAGTAGTTTGTGATTTTAAGATGAGAAGCTGGTATTATCAACAACACAACAAAGCCACAACAATCCACTCATTGTCCAATAAACTAAAAATACATTGGTTATTACCGGCACCATTTAACAGATGAGAAAATTGAGGCATGGAATTGCAAAACAGAACTGTGCCTTTAGATTAACTCGTTCCTATATTTGCTTTTTTCATCTTTAATAAATTACTTCTTCAGATGAAGCAATGAAATGACAATAGAATTTTTCAGATCAAATCTATATTTTAGAACTTCTGTGTTAGGATCAGTTGGAATTTACTACCCAATTGAAATGAATCATAGTTCTGCATTTTTGAGATTTTGGTTCCTCATCTTTCCCCCCACAATCCCCAGCCCTCATACTTGTTCATTCTGCGTTTTAGCAGAACTCGAGCATTGTTTCTTATGAAATGCACCTGGTGCTTCCAGGCTGTGTGAGGGCTTCTGGTTGCACCCTAGTCCTTCTGGAAGAGAAGATGAAGAGATGACTTTTTGGAAAGGAACCATTGTAGAAGAGTTAGATTTAAGAGCCATCACTAATGTCCCCAAATAAACAAACATTGAATCAATGTATCATGATACAATATTTGAGAAGAATGAGGCAAAATAATTTACTTTGATAAATGAAGAATGATACTATGGCATAAGTGATATTTTTGTTTTGGAAACAATTTGTATAAGGAGCAAATCTGTGTTAGACAGCCTTCATACTCATTCTTCTACTAGAGAGAGAAAATGAAGAGTCAAATTTCAGAAGGTATCCCATTTAAAACAAGATTAATTACAATATAATTAATCACTATATTTCTGTTCCCATGAAGGAACCTAGATCTTTTTCAGGTAACCCACTGAAGTACCTCCCAAACGCTTGTTTCATCATTTTCTGTTACTCAGGCATCTATACAATACAGGATTTGAAATGTCACAAAAAGTATTAATATTCTGTGCTAGTAGTGAAGGGATAAAAAGCCATTTATCTCGAAGCTGTCTGTGTTGTTGCTGATTACTTTTGTCCTTGAGAATCCAATAATTGCAATATTATTTGCTTACATAAGAGACCTGAGTTCTAGATCCATTTCTGTTCCTACCTGACTGTATGACTTTTGCAGGCAATTAGTCTTTCTAGGCTTCAGTTCCCCACTCTGTAAAAGGAGAAGGTTCAACTAGATTATCTCTAGGGTTGCTCTAGCACCATTTTATTTTCTTTCAACACTCAAAGAATCTAATGACAACATCTGGATTTGATTCATGAAGGAGGGTGTAATCATACTGCTTGCCCCAACTCCCTTTAGCCTCAAACTACTGTAACTTCTCATAGTCACAGAATATCCCTTCTCAGATGATGCCATACACTCAGAAGATGACACTGGGCTTCTCTATAACTTCTTTCTTGTGGGCTAAAGGAAATCACTCCAGTGGAATTGGCACGTTTGCAAATAACCAATCTGTGAAATCAGCGTACTTCACACAGTCTACTTTGCTTAAAAAGTACATTTCAAAGGGCTCATTGCCTGTTTTTCCTCTTGACTTAATTTTACTTGTTTAGATGGCAAAGGAAACTTCCTGCTTTCTTAAGTCTAGATGGAGAATACCTTAAATGTCATAAAGTGAATGTCATCTAGGTAGATTGTTTAAAAGTTTATCCTGTAATGTGACAAGGAAGCATTTTGACACAAACTGTGGCAAATCCCAAAAATGAAATTTCTTGCAGTAATTCTTAGGAAATATATGTTTTAATTTTAAATTTTGAAATAAGTAACATATTCAATGCAAAGTGCCAAGAAATGTCCAGGGAGACACAATCTTCTTACATGGGTTTTCCATAGACTGTAGTATATTTATAATGGACACGACAATAGAGTGGGTATAAATACATATAAGAGCAAGGAGCATAAAGTGTAACATATGATATATGTTTGTGTTATTAAGGTATGCATATATAAGAACAAGGAGCATACAGTATAGCATGTTTGTGTTAAAGAAAATATAGAAGTGATGATATTAAACCTTGCACATAGTTGAAAACTGTCTTAAAAATAAATGATTGATGAAATTTCACTATTAAAAATTGAAGGATTTGAGTTCTTGGGGAATAAAAAAGTCAGAATAAAAATGAGTAAAACGGAGTTTTGTACCCTGAAAATTCTAAATTTAAAATATATCCCAAGTCTATTTTAGAGAAGCTAAAAAAAAACCAAACTTAAAAAGTCATAAGAAAAATGGTTAGGAACTATTATTGAAAATTATCCAATAAACCACCATGATTGTTTAAATAAAGTCAGATGAAGATGGATCCTATTGTTAACAGTGGATTCCTCTGAATGATAGTACTTGAGTGAGTCTAATTTTCTGTTACACATTTCTGTAATACTCTAATTTTATTACAAAAAGAAAATATTACTCTTGTTATCAAAGCAAAAAGAATTAATGAAGAATTATATACTAGCTTGTCTACTTCACTAATTTTATAACTTGGGCAAATGCTACTTCATCCTGCTTTCCCCACTGTTGATCTTTTGTATAGCTAGTACAAAGCCAGAGCCAGGAGACTGACATTGGTATTATCCACAGACCTTACTCAGATTGCAACATTTATACCTGGGCTTTATTTGTTCAAGGTGGTTATACCGTATGTGTAGCTTCATGAAAATGTATTTTTAAAATAAAAATTAACCAAATTTGAATTTGGGGCTTGCATAAAATGTAACAGTATTTTTCTCACATCAATTTCTTATATAGGAGCTTTGCTTTCAATAATAATTGAATATCTCATGGCAGATTAAATTTTTGAGTGAGAAAAACTAGAGAAGCTATATAAAATTTTAAAAAGTTGTGCTTTAAGGCATTAAAGAACTACTAAGGAAGCCAAGATTTGAGGGTTCAAAATCCTATAAAGAAGGGAAACACACTGAGGTAAGATTGGTATTTTAGGCAACTTTCCTTCCTTGGTTTATAAAGGGCATCGGCTGAGAAGCAAAGAAGCCAAACATAGAGCATCTGTTAAAGAGTCAGAGATGTTGATCAGAGCTTTCAGTTCTCTTTCAGAGCTTGGAAGACAAAAACTAAATTTCAAGGCTATAAAGACAGCCAAGAACTGAAGTGCCAAGCCTCTCAGATAACAGAAGTGCCAGGGAACCAAACAGAACTCTTAGTAGTCTCAAGGTGATGCAAGCAAAAAATTTAAGTTCAGGTTCTGCCAAAGAAGAGAGGTCACTGGTGAATACTCTAGGCTTTCAGTGGGGACACCTGAAGGTCTAACTCATGTTTGATGGGACAAAGGTGCTATGTCCTTTTTTTTTTACCTGCTTGACAGGAGCAAAAGGTAAATCCAGGTCCTATACAGTTTTTAATATGCAAAATTTGACATTCAAACAAAAATAACAAGATATGCCATGAAACAAGACCAAGTGAAACCAGGAGTCAAAACAGCCAATAAAAATAGACCCACTGTTGATCCAGATATTCAAGTTATCAGACAGAGTTGAAAATAACTATGATTAATATGTATTAAAAATGTAGCTGTGTGATAATTTTGATAGTAAAGTTTATAAAGTAATCAAAGTTGTCGAAGTAAAAGCAGTAACTGAAATAAAGACCTCATAAGATTGATTTGACAGCAGATTGGACACGGCTGGTTTTTATTGAAAAGTATCCAGACTTAAGCACTAAAAGAAAAATAAGTGACTACTACAGAAAAAAAAAGCATAGAAATATATGAGACATCTAAAGAGATGATGTCTGAGAATTTTCTAAAACTGTTGAAAGATATCAAACCTCAGATTGAAGAAGCAGTTTATACCTCAAATAGGATAAATGCAAAGAAAAATCCATCCAGGCACATCCTAGTAAAATGAATGAAAACCAAAGAGAAAGATAAAACTCTTGAAGGCATCTGATAAACAGAAGCATTACCTACAAAGGAGCAACAACACTAAGTCTGACATTTGAACAGAAAAAGGGGAGGCGAAAAGAAAATAAATCGTTAAATGGCTGAAAGAAAAGAATTTTCTACCTAGAATTCTGTATCTAGCAAGAATTTATTGCAAGAGCAAGGGCAAAATAAAGAAATTTCCTGAGAAAAATATTCAGACACTCTTGGAAGTAGTCTCCTGCAGAGAGAAATACTAAGAGGAACTTTTCGGGAATTTTTTCATAAGGAAAAATGGAAATACGGGAACTAAAGAAAAGAAATAGAAATGGTAAATAGTTGAGTAAACTTAAAAAATATATTAACTGTATAAAATAAATGAGAATGTCTTTGTAATTTAAAATATGTGAAGAGTGAAAATACATGAAAACAACAAAAAAAGTATAAGGAAGGTAAATGTAGTTAAAGTGTTTCAAAACCCATTGTTTGGAATGAGATAAAAATACTCATTTGCTTCAGATTCCTATAAACCTAGGGCACACACTGTAGTCTGTAAAATACCACTTTCAAAAAGAATAAAAGAATATGTAACCAAAAAACTTAATTAAGAGGGAAATGGAGCAATAGATTATTTAATCCAAAAGAAGGCAAGAAGGAATAAAAAATATAGAATAGCAGAAAAAAGAAAATGAATAGTTTGATGACAGATTCAGACACTCAGTAAACGCACTGAACTCCAGTGGTACAATAGATTAGATTTAAAACACCAATTTCATCTCATGAAAGGATTTGTTCTGCTTTCAAATCCTTTTATCGTAGTTTTTCAAACTTGGATTTTCCTTTCTTCCTAATTTTCAAAAGTACACTCCTCTCTCAGCTCTTTGTAGAATTTTCCGTTCTTGGTGAAATTGCCTCATTTATGAGACAGGACAGGACGATGGGAGGAGAGCAGCACTTTGCAGCTGCCTGTGGCACTTCCTGAATGAACATGGGAGAAAGCACTTCACTTCCTTAGGTTTCCATTCTCATCTGGAAAGCCAACCTGCGGTAATCAGTTTTCTCCTAGCCTTTTTCAGTCAGTCCTAGGTGCGTTTTAATCCTGGGCTCTCTAGCTATGTGCTTGGGATCAAGTTTATCGCCATCTCTTGTACTTTATATGAAGTTTGAATGCCACTGAGAAGGGCCAGGCTCTGAAACTTTGTGTATCATTGACCTCTGATTATATATTCTTCATCTGCAATGCCCAACATACCCAGAATAAAGATGACCTGTGTGGCAGGAGTTTGATGCAAAGGTGAGAGTGGACTGGTGGAGGGGACAGTTGATTAGACTCAGGAGAGCTAGGTGTTAGACCTGACTCTGCTATTAATGAGCTGTGTAATATTGGGCAAGTCACTTAAGTTCTTGGGCTCTTTGAAACTGGAGTGCACACTATTGCTACCTTCATAGCTTGGGACAATGTTACATGTAGAAATGCTTCATGGGGACTTCGTGTTCTTCAGTAACTATGTTGCTTGTTCTGGGTCTAAGCCTGACTCAGGCCTAGTGTCTAGAATCTATTATAATTGCAGTATTCTCATTCAGCGAGCTTTGCTCTGGTGTTCTATAATAGGCAGTGGCGTAGAATCTGTAAGCGTGGGTCCAAAACCCTCTTCGCTCTGTGATTTTAGTTAATCTATTTAATCCTGCCTCCTTACCTGGAAAATGGAGGTAGTAGTACTTGCTCAGTTTTTGCGACCAAAGACAATGATGAATAAGAAAGTACTTTGTGGACTGTCAAGTGATTTATACTATGAGGTGTTATTACCAAAGTTTTAGAGGTAAGCTGGAAAGAAGGCTACAAATGTGATTTGAGCCAATAACAGAGAACTAGAGGTGAGATGAAAATGATGGTTTCAGTTTATCAATTACTGTGCTTTAATATCTTGACTCTGCCAATAAGAGAGGGGATGGGGCTGAGATGTTGGCTGTCATGTACACTTCTTGTCATTGCATAAGAGTTTGGAGTACATCCCTCTTCATCTTTCTCTATGTATTTACACTAACATTTTAGACTTTTTCCCCCAAAGAAATAATTACATCATACTTTGTGCTCTACAAACTTACTTAAAACAAACAAAACATAACATGTCTTCCAGATTATTAAAGAGCAAAAAATAAAAGCCTACTTTATTCTTTTAAATTGTTCCATATTATTCCATAGAATAGACATACCATTAATGTTATAATATTAAAACTACTTCAACTGATTGATAGTTAAATTGTTTTAGGTTCTGCATAATTATGTGACTATTTCTGTCAGAGAGATTTCTAAGAACGCAATTGATCTCACAAATAGTTATTACATGTAATTAGGTAAATATTGCTTAAATACATTCCAGAGGCAGAGTTTAGTTTTTCCAAATTGCATTCCCAGCAACAAAACATAAAATGCCTCACTCCCTCATCAACATTGCACATTATCAATGTCTAAATTTTGGCTCATTTGATGGGTGAGAAAATAACTCATTGGTTAATAGTGAAGTAGAACATATGTTTATTTTTTGTTTGTTTTGTTTTTAAATTTTATTTTATTATTAAATTCATTGGGGTGACATTGGTTAGTAAAATTATATAGGTTTCAGCTGTACGACTCTATAATACATCATCTATGTTTTGTATTGTGTGTTCACTACCTAGAGTCAGTTCTCTTTCCATCACCATATATTGGACTCCCCCTGCCTCCTCTACCACCCACTGCCCCCTTATCTTGTGGTAACTACTAAACTATTGTCTGTGTCTATGAGTTTTTGTTAGCAAAAGAAACCATAAACAAAACAGGCAACCAACAGAATGGGAGAAGATAGTCGCCAACACCACCTCCGATAAAGGGCTAACATCCAAAATATACAAAGAACTTGTACAACTCAACAACAAAAACAAACAGAGCAGTTAAAAAATGGGCAGAGGACCTGAACAGACACTTCTCCCAAGAAGAGCATATTTTAACAAGTGTTTTATCTATATCCTTGCATTTCTCCTTTGGTGAATAGCCTGTTCATATCCTTCATCTATTTTCTATTGGTTTATTTGTCTTTACTGATTTGTACCATCATTTTGTGTTTTATGGATCTTTATTCCTGTCCTTTATATGTGTTGAAATATTTTTCCAATGTGTTCTACATATTTTAATTTATTGATATTTATCATGAAAATTCTTATTTTAATTATTTTTGTTCTTTATGATTTCTGTAAAATGTTTTCCAATGTGCTTTTCTATTACTTTCATTGTTTTGTTAAGGTTTAATTTTTTTTATTTTTGGGTATCATAGGAACTAGGAGTAACTTAATTTTTTTCTCCAAAGTGGAAGGCCCATAAAGAGCAAATTATTTCAACATGATTTTAAAAAAAATAATTTAGTGTTTTCCATTGTTGTGGAAGGTAGCATTTTGTATGTTAAATAACATTGATGCCTGTGTCTATCTTTAGAACTCTTTGTTCAATTGCATTAATCTAATTGTGAATCTTGAGTTATAATGCAATTTTAATTACGTATCTTTTCTTCTTGAGACTTTGAGAAAGTATTTTCTTCCTAAATTAAATAATTTGTATCTGTTTATTTAGGTAATTTAAAATTTCTCCTTTAACCTATCAACTCTGTAGAGTTATAACAGTAGGTTTCCTGATGTTGAACTATCCTTGCATTTCTGAGAGAAACCTATTTCACTGTGATTGTTTTCATACAATGCTGGTTTGGATTTCTTATACTTTATAATTTTTCCCTTCTGCACATAAATGAAATTAATCTCTAGTTGGAGTATATCTTTCCAGGTCTTTCTCTATACATTTTCATAAAGGTCCTTACACATGTCAATATAGAGTTTATGCTTGCTTTTTTGATTGAGCTGGGAAACTTTCATCTTTTTCTGTACTTTGGAAACATTTATACCATATAGAAATTATCTGTCTGTTTTCAGTTAGATAAACTTCACCTATTATTTTACCTGGGATACCTAATTTTAGAAGTAGATTTTTGTTTCCATAGTGATTATGATTACATTTGTAGCCACATTTAAACATAATTGCGTGGTTTTGAACTTTTTAAATGTTTTGTATATAAATGCTGCTTAAGGCTTAGTGGTGTCATAGCTTCACTAGCTAGTGTATCTGCAAATAGCACACTGTAATCTTTGTAGTTCTCCATAAATTATGTCATAAAAAGCAGATTCACTGCAAATAATATTAAAACATCAAAATTTTGTTTGTTTCACGTTTGGCAGACACTATTCATTTTTTTCTTTTATAATAACTAACATACAATTTAAAATGTATATTTAGGGGGCAGAATGAAATACTGCTGACCAAAACAGAGTCCTTCAGATTTTTCAATTAAGGTGGCCTCATTTGACAGCAGTCACCATGAAGAGAGAGATGTAAACAAATATTTAATTGCTTAAAAATAATTGTGCACCTCATCCCTCATTTCTTAAATCATGGAAACAATGAATTGACAAAGTAGAAAATACTTTAAAAAGAGAAAATATATTAATTTATTCTAAATGCATCATCCCGAGGAAAATACATTGCTGTATAATTTACCAGAACTTTTGTGTAAACTTACCAATAAATTTATTGGTAAAAAAGTGTTCATTTTATATATATATATGTGTGTGTATAATTGTAACTTGCAGTTATCATTTACTGTTGTGAACATTTTTCCATGTCAGTAAATATAGCCCTGCCTCACACTGGCGACACAGTATTCTATTTTGTGAGTCATTACAATTTATATAGTCATACTCCTATTATTGAATATTTACATTGTTTCTAATTTTTCACACTTTAAACATGCTGTGAAAAAAATAATTTGAAGCATTTTTGTCTTAAGTATTTAGAACTAATTATATAATGAATCTGTGTGAAAGGAGGTACTTTCAGGGTATGAAGAGCTCTTGAGTCATGAGGTCAGCTGATGTCATTTACTTTATGTTTTATACCTTCCATTTTTTGACAAAAATTACTCCACCCGGGATGACAACAATCCACTCCCTATATCTAGAACCTTCAGATGAACTTGAAGGTTCTGTCATAAAAACTTTGGCCCATGTTGTTCTGTGTCCAAAATGAACAATCCTATATTCCTTCATTGCATTTAGTATCTTCTGGCCTTATTTTTTTATATCATTTTTTCTTATAAATTAAAAGATAAAATATTTCAAAGTAGGGGTTTGGTATACTCAGAACATTAGCAAACAGATAATTAAGTATTTGCTGTATGGGCATACTAAGATGAATAATGGGGCAGGGAACTATTGTTTATTGAGTACTTTCTCTGTGTCAGAATTTTTTTTTAATTAAAATTTTTTCAATTACAGTTAACATTCAGTATTTTATTAGTTTCAGTTGTACGGCCTATAGCTACTTATGTAACTTACAGAGTGAGCACCCTGATAACTTTAGTACCCACCTGGCATCACACATAATTATTGCAATATTATTGACTATATCCCCTATGCTATATTTTACTTCCTCTTGACTATTTTGTAACTGCCAATTTGTACTTCTAAATCCCTTCACTTTTTGACCCAATCCTCAAACCCTTCCCATCAGGCAACCATCAGTTTGTTCTCTGTATCTGTGAGTCTGTTTCTGTTCTGTTTGTTCATTTATTTTGTTTCTTAGATTCCACATATAAGTGAAATCGTATAGTATTCATCTTTCTCTCCCTGGTGTAGTGTACTTTAATTAGCATAATACCCTCTAGGTCCATCCATGTTGTTGCAAATGATAAGATTTCATTTTTTCTTATGGCTAACTAATATTCCATTGTGGTTTATACGTACCACATCTTCTTTATCCAGTTGTCAATTCATGGGCATTCAGGTTGCCTTCATACCTTGCCCTTTGTAAATAATCCTGCAGTGGATATAGAAATGCATATATCTTTTTAATTAGTGTTTTGAATTTCTTCAGATACTCAAAAATGGAATTGCTGGGTCTTAACGTAATTCTAGTTTTAAGTTTTTGACGAATCTCCTTACTGTCTTCCATAGTGTTTACACCAATTTGCAATTTCACCAGCAGTGCACAATGGTTCCCTTTTCTCCACATCCTTGCAAACACTTACTCTTTGTTGATTTATTAATGATAGCCATTCTGACATGTGTGAGGTGATATCTTATTATGGTTCTAATTTGCATTTCTCTCATGATTAATGACATTGAGCATCTTTTCATAGTTCTAGTGACTATCTGTATGTCCTCTTTGGAGAAATGTTTATTCAGGTCCTCTGCCCATTTTTCAAGTGGATTGTTTGGTTTTTTTGGAGTTAAGTTGTAAAATTTCTTTATAAATTTTGGATATTAATTCCTTATTGGCTGTATCATTGGAAAATACCTTCTCCCATTTGGTAGGTTATCTTTTAGTTTTATTGATGGTTTTTTTATTTGCTGTGTAAAAACTTTTAAGATCAATGTAGTCTTATTTGTTTATGTTTTCTTTTGTTTCCCTTGCTCCCAGAGATATACTGAAAAACAAAAACAAAAACAAAAACAAAATCATTACTAAGAACAATGTCAGAGAGTTTGCTGCCTATATTTTCTTCTAGGATTTTTATGGTTTGGGGCCTTATATTTTAGTCTTTAATCTATTTCGAGTTTATTTTTGTATATGGTGTAAGAAAGTGGTTTTTATGGGGTTTTTTGGTATGAATTTCTCCAGTTTTCTCAACACCATTTATTGAAGAGACTGTCTTTACCCTATTTTGTTCTTGACTCCCTTGCCATAGATTAATTGACTATAGAGGTGTCAGTTTATTTCTGAGCTCTCTATTCTGTTTCATTGACCTATGTGTCTGCTTTTATGCTGGTATGCTGTTTTGATTGCTATGGACTTGTAGTATAGTTTAATATTAAATAGCATAATATCTCTAACTTTGTTCTTTATTCTCAAGATCGCTATGGCTATTTTGGGTCTTTGTGGTTCCATATAAAGTTTAAGATTATTTGTCCTAGTTTTGTGAAATTGCCATTGGTATTTTAAGGGGAGTTACATTGAATCATGTACATTGCTCTGAGTAGTACAGACATTTTAATTCTTTATATTCATGGGTATGGTTTCCATTTATTTACATTTTCTTCAGTTTCTTTCTTCAGTTTCATATAATGTTTTGAGTACAGTTCTTTTACTCTGGTTAAATTTATTCCTAGGTATTTTATTACTTTGATGCAATTTTAAATAAAATTGTTTTTCTAATTTCTATTTTGACAGTTCAATTTGGGTATATAAACCTGTAACTGATTTCTAAACATTAATTTTGTATCCTGCTACTTTACTGAATTCATTTATCAGTTCTGGTAGTTTTTCTGTGGAATGTTTAGGGTTCTATGTGTATGAGGGCTGTCCGGAAAGTATTTAGCCATGTAACTATTCTTGTTATATTGATAATGGCCAAATTTTTTTCTGGAAAGCCCTCATGTGTGTATATCATGTCATGTGCAAATAATGACAGTTTTACTTCTTCCTTTTCAATTTTTTTAAAATTCATTTTCATTGTTAGACTTATTGGGGTGACATCTGTTAGCAAGGATTACATAGGTCTCAGGCATACAATTCTACAGTGCATTGTCACCTTGTTGTATAATAAGTTCACCACCTAATGTGACTTCTCTTTCCATCACCTTATATTAAGTTCCTTTTCAATGGAAAAGCCTTTTCTTTTTTCTTTCTTGTTTGATTGCTATGGCTAGGACTCCCACTACTATGTTGAATAAAAGTGTCTTGTCCCCAATCTTGAGTGAAACACATTTAACTTTTCCCCATTGAGTATGTCAGTCATGGGTTTTTCACATATGGTCTTTATTATGTTGAGGGTATGTTCCCTCTATTCCCAGTTTGCTGTGAGTTTTTATCATAAATGGATGTGGGAGTTTTTCAAATGCTTTTTCTACGTCTCTTGATATGATCATATCAATATATAATATTTAATCCTTAATCCTATCAATGATTTTTAATCCTTCATTTTATTTATGTGGTATATCATGTTAATCGATTTGTGCATATTGAACCAAACTTGCATCCCAGTAATAAATCCCACTTGATAGTAGTGTATGATCTTTTGAATGTTTTGCTGAATTTGATTTGCTAATATTTTGTCAAAGACTTTTGCATGTATGTTCATCAAGGTTATTCTTTTTTTGTACTGTCTTTGTCTGGATTTGGAATCAGGGTAATGGTAGCCGCATAAAATGAGCTTAGGGACCTTCCCACTTTCTCCATTTTTTGGAATAGTTTGAGAAGGACAGAGGTTAATTCTTTGAATGTTTGGTAAAATTCACCTGTGAAGCCATCCACTCCATTTTATGTACATTGGGAGTGTTTTGATTACTTAGGTCTGTTTAGTTATTCTTTTTCTTCTTGATTCAGTCTTGGAAGATTGTATGTTTCTAGAAATTTATTCATTTCTTCCAATTTGTTGGTATATAATTGTTCATAGTATTTTCTTACAATCATTTGTATTTCTGTGGTTTTAATTGTAACTTTCCCTCTTTCATTTCTGATGTTATTTGTTTGGATTTTCTCTTTTTCTTGATGCATCTGGTTGAAAGTTTATCAATTTTGTTTATCCTTTCAGAGAACCAGCTCTTGGTTTCATTGATCTTTTGTGTTGTTATTTTTTACTCTAATTTGTGTATTTACACTCTGATCTTTGGTGTTTCCTTTCTTCTACTCACTCTGGGCTTTGTTTTTATTCTTTTTTCAGGTCCTTTAGGTGTAAGGTTGGATTGTTTATTTGATTTTTTTGTGTTTCTTGATGGCCTCTATTGCTATGTATTTTCCTCTTAGAACTGCTTTGTCTGTGTCTCAGAGATTTTCACTCATTGTGTTTTCATTTTCTTTTGCTTCATTGTGTCTTTGGATTGCTTCCTTGATCTCATTATTAATTCATTTATTTTTTAGTTACATGTTATTTAACCTTTATGTTTTTGTTTTTCAGTCTTTTTGTAATTGATTTCTACTTTCATATGATTGTGGTCAGAGAAATGCTTGATATGATGTCAATCTTAAAGTTATTGAGGCTTGTGTTATGTCCTAACATTTGGACTATCCTGGAAAATGTTTCTTGTGCTCTTGAAAAGAATGTACAGGGCTGTTTGGAAAAAATCCAGCCATTGTCAATATAATGAGAACAGTTATATGGCTGGAGACTTTCAGGACAGCCTTCATATATTCTGCTGCTTTGGGGTGAAATGTCTAAAAATATCAGTTAAAAATCCATCTGGTAATGTGTCATTTAAGGATGCTGTTCTCTTGTTTAATTTTTGCCTGGAATATCTATGCATTTATTTAAATGGAGTGTTAAAGTTCCCTACTATGACTGTATTACTGTCAGTGTCTCCTTTTATGCCTGTCAATATTCATATATTTATGTTCTCATATGTTGGGTATATAAATGTTTACTAGGATTATGTCTTCTTGTTGGATTTATCCCTTTATCATTATGTAATGTACTTCTTCATTTCTTATTATAGCTTTTGTGTTAAAGTCTATTTTGTCTGATGTAAGTATTGCTACCCCAGCTTTTTTCATTTCCATTAGCATGAAATATCTCTTTCTGTCTCTTTACTTTCAGTATGTGTATGTCTTTTGATCTGAAGTGGGTCTCTTGTAGATATCATATGTATGGGTCTTGTTTTCTTACACTATCATTCATCTACATTATATCTTTTGATTAGAGCAATCATTCCATTTACATTTAAAGTAATTATTGATGAGTAAGTAGTTAGTATATTTTTATTATTCATATTTAAATTTTTTTCTTCCTTTTAAAGAAGTCTCTTTAACATTTCTTGTAATACTGGATGGTGGTGATGAACTCCTTTAGCTTTTCTTCTCTGAGAAGCTCTTTATCTCTTCTTCAATTTTAAAATTAAATAGCCTTGCTGAGTACAGTAGTCTTGATTGTAGGTCCTTGCTTTTCATTACTTTGAATATTTTGTGTCAATCCATTCTGGCCTGTGAAGTTTTTTGTTGAGAAATCAGCTGACAGTCTTTTGGTAGCTCCTTCATAGGTAACTAACTGCCATTTTTTAGCCTTTGCCATTTTAATTATGATGTTCCTTAGTATAGGTTTCTTTGGGTTCATCTCATTTGGGATTCTCTTTGCTTCCTGGAGTTATATATCTAATTCCTTTGCCAGGTTAGGAACTTTTTCTGTCATTATTTCTTCAAATAGGTTCTCAATCCCTATTTCTTTATCTTTTCCTGCTGGTACTCTTATGATGTGATGTTGTTATGCTTTATGTTGTTCCAAAACCCCTTAAACTATCCTCATTTTTTTTCTTTTCGCTGTTTCGATTGGGTATTTTCTGCTAGCTTGTCTTCCAAATCACTGAATCAGTCCTCTGCTTCATCTAATCTACTGTTAATTTCTTCTAGTGTAATTTTCATTTTGCTTAATATAGTCTTCATTTTTGACAGTTTTAAAAAATGGTTTCTGTGTTCGTTTTTATGCCTACTATCTCTTTGTTGAAGTTCTCAGTTAATCTTTTCTTGCCCTAAATTCATTGAACAGCCTTGTAACCAGTGTTTTGAACTGTTTTAAGTAGATTGCTTGTCTCCATTTTGTTTAGTTCTTTTCTGGATTTGTCTGTTGTTCTTTCATTTGGGATATGTTTCTTTGTCTCCTCATTAGGCTGCCTTTCTGTTGTTGTGGTAGGTAGATTTGCTATGTCTCCCAGTCTTGGCAGGGTGGCCATATATAGCAGGTGTCCCGTGGGGCCCAGTGGCACAGTCTCCCTAATCACATAACTGGGTGCTCCAAGTATGATTCTTCTTTGGATTGTGTATTCCCTCCTTTTGTAGTCGAATGTTGATGGTTGTTGACCCCCCAATGGTTGGGGTTGACCTTAAAGCTGACTTGTTATGAGGGTTGGCCATAACCACAGTAGATGAAGTACTGTATGGGGGCTGACCACATGAAGCATGAATCACCCGAGGGTCTCTAGTACCTGACAAGACCACCCTTTGCATATGCTGCCTGTGGAGTTAATCGGGTGGTAATCTGTTGTGGTCTGAAGCTGGCCACTGTGTGTGTTGGTTCTGGAACTTTTTAGGAGGGGCTCTGGTGCAGGCCAAGGTCAGCCACTGCCTCCTGGTTTCCCATAAGGCATAGCTACTGATAGAACCTTAGGCAGTATATAAGTAGGTGAGGGAGGCCTCAGGGAGTCAGTCATCAGTGTGGGCAAGTGGTATTCACCAAGTTAATGCAGATTCAATTTTCGGTTCACTGCCACACCTAAGGCTACTTAGAAGTGGCACAGAGCACACTGAGGACAGCCACTGCCTCTCCAGGTCCTGTGGAAGTTTGTGAGTTTTTAAGAAAGACAGTAGCATGGGCCAAGGTCAGCTGCCTGCTACTAAAAGAGACTCTGGTATTTTAGATTTGGGTGCGGTGGGGTCTTCCAGAGTCACCATGTTGGGGTGAGTGGTGTTCACAAGGCCAAGGCAGATTCATATTTGGTCATGGCTGGGGAGGGCTCAACACAAGAAAGATGGTTCCTGTCTGCCAACTGGGTGATAGGAGGGCTCAATTCAAGGACAATCATGGCTGTTTTTCCAGCCCTCACCTAGAAGCCACTCAATTCAATTTTCCCCCTTATGTCTCTGGCACCTTTTGAGTTGCTTTCCATTCAATAAAGCTTATGGTGAGTGCTTGTGAGCAAGTCAGTCCGTGCATGGGCCCTTTAAGAGGTTGCCTGAAATTCTGGTACCTCTCTGTCTCACCTGGATGGATGGAATCCCCACTGATTTACACAGCTAGTTGTTGTGAGGGCTCCTCTTACTGGCACTGGGAGCCCGGTGTGAATCTGGGACCCCTCAATCCTCAGGGGGAAACTTCTGCAGCTGCAATATCCCTCCTGATTCTCAACTGCCTGTTTCACATCTCTGCGCCTTCTATAGCCTTGACATGGCTACCTCTTTATATCCTTAGTTATAGGACTTCTGTCCAGCTAGTCTTCAGATGGTCTCCAGGTAGATTGTTCTATAATTCAGTTGTAATTTTTATGTGCTCATGGGAGGAGGCAAGCACAGTTTATGTACTTTGCCATGTTGACCAGAAACTGCCAGATTTTTTTATGTTCATTATTTTACTCAGTCTTTACACTACCTCTGAAAAGTTGATCTTCTAGATGAGAAAAATGAGTTTCAGAGAAGTTCCAGAACTTAACCAAGATGGAACCTAGTAAGTGACAGAGTCAGGTTGGAACTCAGGGTTGCTTGGCTTCATTACGCCTCCTTGATGTTGATAAAGTACAGTCCCGGCCCTGAAGGAATTCACTAAATGGTGGCATATGGAAGAAGTTGTGCACTAATCATAATTCATTGGCATGCACACTCCTCTCTCTTGCCTACTTACTCCTTCCTAGTTTTTAGGAGGAAACCCAGGTAATTCTTTACAACACAAAGTGTAGTTCTTAAGCAGGGCTTAAGCTTAAACTGAAATGATTACAATAAAAATATATTATGCATGAATAAAGTATGCGTGGACAAAAACTGCATGTTGTCACAGATGAATTCCTGGGAGATAGGCTTTTTCAAGAATTATAAACACAATTTTAAAAAACCAGCCAAGCACATGTGGTCACCAAATAGTCAATGATGAGAATAAAAAGAAAAACAATAAAAAATGAAAGTGAACAACTTACTCACTTCCTTTCAAGGTTGGGAAGGAGCAGGGCTGAGGTGAGGTTGGGAACTAATCCATAACCTTATGGTTGTCTGAAAGGGTCAGTTCATTTTAATAAGTTGGGAAATACATGATGATCACAACTATGTCTCAGAAAATGTGCTGAAATACTCCCTCCACTCAAAGCAAGACCTTTTGTTTAGTTGTCCCTGGTTGAATTTCTTGCCCAGGAATCTGGAGACAATTCCTGCTGAATCCTCCTGTGACGAACAAATGTCTTAGGGTCTTTTCTCCACATCTCTGTTTCTTTACCTCTAGAGATCTTTCTGCTTGAAGGAAATGGCAATGTCTAGCTTGAACGAGACATACCTTTAAAGCAACTGTTCAAGTTTGATTTGAAAAGCAAATACAGAATCAAAGATAGAGCATTTTTTTCTTGAAAGGGAGATAAATGTACCAAAGTCTGTGATATGATAGAAAGAGCACCAGACTCAGGACTAGATGTTTCAGTTTTGTGTTCTCCTCTTAATAACCATCTGAACTTGGGCAAATGTCTTAACCTGTCTAGACCTCAGGTTGTTTATCCAGGCACAGTGAAAAATATTTGCCCCACCTACCACTTAGGATTGCTAATGACAATGAAATTAAATACCATATGTGAAAGCCATCTGTGAAATGTCGAATGCTACATAAAATTTGTTATTATTGTTAGAGTGGATATTATTATTAGCCTACCAATGCCTGATATAACTTGGTACTTGGTTACAACTTGTTTTTGTTGTTTTAGTAACATTCCCATAGCAAAGCACAGCAGTTTTGGAGCTCTGTGGGTTCAGGCTGGCACATTATGTGAACCTGTTGAAAAATGATGGCTGATAAGCAAAGAGAGGAATGTGAGAAATCTGTGGGCTGCTCACCTCCAGCCCAAATTTATCATTCACACCCAGCTGGTCAGATCTTCTCTAAAGCTGTGACCCCTCTGTGTCAACATGTAAGAATGGAAGACAAGAAATAGGGTTTCTTAAACTCAAGATTAACATTAAGACAGATAAGACGTACTAAAAATATCCAGAGCAACATTGATGACAAAGCACATTTCAGTTGGTCTGCCGTCTTCAGAGAACCAGCCCAGATGTGTGTGTTTAGGGTATGGGGGTAGAGTTTGCAAAGACCCTTTGTCACAGCTGGTGGGCTTGGAGACATTGCCTGACAACCCGTTCTCTAAGTTGAGGTCCGGGGCCACAAGTTGCAGTACAGGTTGTTTGGCCTTGAGTATCTTCTGCTTTTTCATGCTCTCCATAGTCTACCAAAGGGTTAGCCAGGAACACTTGATGGAGAATTTGTTCTCCAAAGCTGTTTCTGAAATTCCACAGAGTAAGAATACAGCCTGTCCTGGTGGCCAGTGAGCTCCTGGGCTCTAGCCCAAAAAAGGTCCATATATTCAGAGAAAGGCCAGACTGGTGTGGTCCCACGACAGCATGGGGCTCATGCTGAGTGTCTGGGAAACATCAGCGCTACAGTCTGTGTTTTTAAATTAAATTCTGGGCCTATTTTGCCTGCCTGCCTTCCATTTCCCGTCTCTCATGCTTTCCCTTTCTCCTCATCCTTACACATTTTCACCCTTTAGAATCTCCCACTTCATTTTTTCCTCTTTTTATTCCTGTTACTTGGTAGACATACAGCCATGTACAAGTGTGTTAAGTGCTTTGTGTTGCATTTTTCCTATCTGGAACTGAGAATAAAATACTCACCAGAGCACCGAGGGAGATGATCGACCTGTTGGGTCCCTCTCCTCCCTTTTTTTGTCTTCTCCTCATCCTACCTTTAAAATCTCTCTCAGTTTCCCCCTCCATTTTCCTTTCCCTTGTCCCTTCTTGCTTTCCTCCTCTTCCTTGCTCTCTCTCCCTTTTCTCTCTCATCCTGATGTACAACAACCTTGCCCACCAGCTTAGCTTTATGCTTTTAGTAAGTCACTTCGGGACATTCTGTTTTATCAGCCCACCAGCCCTCTTCTGCTCCCGGGGCAGGATGTGTCATTGTGACTACTGGGGCTTTCAAAAATTAATGATGGGACTTCATTGATCTGTACTTCCACATCGCTGTTGCCGAACCCCAGGCTATCACAAATGCAGACGCTGATTTGATGTTCTAAATCTCTTCCCATACAACTCTATCTGGTGGCATTTTCTGTTTTTTTCTTCAGTGAGCATCAATGAAATAGGAAGTTGGTTGGAAGTCTTGCAAACCACAAACATTATATGACTGGACATATTCAGCCGAGGCCTCTCCCTTCTGAAAAATGTAACCTGCAAAGACCCTTTAACTGCTGACACAAAATCTAATGGCTGCCCTCTGTCAGTGCCAGTTCATCAGAGCTGTAGAATGTTGACTGTTTGCATTTACCATCGGAAAAATAGGGTGAATTTCATTAAAGTGGTTTTGATATTTAAGGAGATACTTTCTATGAGAAATAGTATAACATTGAACGGGACAGTCAGGCTTATGAGTTGAGCTGGCTCAGACCCTTCAGCCCTGTATGCTCTGTGCTGCCACCATGGGCTGGGTGCTGAACTGGGCCCCAAGGGGTAAGTGGTGGACAAGGCATCTACCTGGCTTCCACCAGTTCACGGTCAGGTGGGAGAGAAAGGAAGTAACTGGGCATTCTCTCTCCTCGGACTGGAGGTAACCCCAGGATTTGGAGAAACTACTCATGACGCGCATCTTTCCTGTCTGTACTTGAGGTAAATCAGAGATTTTGGGGGCGCATGAGTGGTGGTCGATAGCAACCCCAGCCTGGGGCTCTTGGGGGAACAAGACTTTCCAAGGAGCAAAACCTGACTTGAATCCAAAAGTGAATGAGAAGTTAGATTTGAGAAGGTACTGGGCAGGGGGAGAGAAGGCTTTGCAGCCAGAAGGAAAAGGCTAGGATGTGTGAGGAAAGGGCGCCCATGGGCTTCAGGAAGTTCTGTGTGACTGGCTTGGTGAGTGTGGAGACAGGAAGTGCAACGGGAGAGGGAAAAGGCGGCCAACAAGCCTTGGTATTTAGATAGTTTTCTGTAGGCGTTAAGGATCCCTTAAGGACTGTAAAACAGGAGAACACATGAGCACAGGTATCACTTCAGAAACCTCCCTTCTAACTTCAGTGCGCTCATTGATTGGAGGAGAGCAAGACTGGGCATAGGGACAGCCGTGAGGATGGTGGCTCTCACCCCGGGTGCATGTGGAGTTGCATGGGGACCTTTAAACAATACCCACAGAGACTCTCTGACATCATTGGTCTGGGGCTGTAGCCTGGGCTGTGGAAGTTCTAAAAGTTTCCCAGGATATCCTGATTTGCGGGTCAAGCTAAGAATCCCTGAGCTGAGAGTTGGAGACATGGAGGTGACTGAAAGACTATGAGGTATGTCAGGCCTGGGCTGGACCATGCCCCGGAGTTTCCTGAAAAGAAAATGAAAAAGAAACCCTTTTGTTTTCTTCTTCTAGAATGTTCAGAAGGTCAAATCTTGAATTTGATCACCAACTACAGGTGTGTTCTCAAGTGGCTCTGAGGGGAGTAGAACTCTGTGAATTCATCAGTACCAAGGGGGAGTCGTTCATTGATGGGAAGGAGCAGAGTCTCAAGAATTAATTGATTGGTGACACCCTGGTGGGCGGTGGGAATGGTATAATTGAGTTAGCATGTAAGTTATTTCTGAAGCAGCATACGTACACACGTAAACTCTTAACGCCTCCCCCCCCATTTTGTCTAATTTTGCTTTGATTTTCTTCCTCCAATTAAGATTAGACAGAAAAATTCTGAATAAACTGCATCAAAAGTTTTATATTTAGCCTGTGCCAACTATGGGTAATTTGTGATCAACGACAATGCAGAAAAACAACCATTTATTTTAAACTTCAAAAAAGGTTTATTTAGTTTCTTTCTTTGTTTCTCCATGCATTGTTTTCCATAAAGAGCTCCATGCCATCCGCACAGTCCACATTTCCCCGTTTCTATTTAGCCCTTCTAAGAATTACTCAGCCTAAGAACACTGAGAACATTCGGGCACGTCCCAGGACTGTGGACTTAACCCCTGTGTGTGCCGAAGGCTCTCCTCGCTCCACAGCGGTGGCTTTGCTGGGAGCTGCCGTGTTCAGTGGGCCCCTCGTGTCTGCTGAGATGATGTGACTTAGGGGTTAAATACAGTGTGCAGTGTCAAAAAATGCCTGATTTGTTGAAAGAGGCACCTGAAGAAGAACATGTGGGTCTGAAATGAGTTGCAACATCTGAGAAGGTGGGAGTTCATGCTCAGAGCCCCTCGAAAACTCGGATTGGGGCCCGGAATCAGGAGAAAATCTCGACTGCGGTTTCCATGACTCTCATCAACGTATAAGCCTTCCTGTTGAAATCCCTGACAGTACCTTTGACAGCATGTTATTATCTTACAATAAAATCTGTCCCCAACCCCCTCGTCCTGCTGCTCCCCAGTTTCTAAGAAGGTGTTGAACAGTTAACTGTGGGAGGGTGGAGAGTTAAAAAGCAGTTTTTAGAAGTTCCCGGTGACTTGACTGTTTCAGGGGCTAGGTGGGGACCAAACTCTCCAATTCTATTTTTACATTTTCACTGGAGCTGAATTAAGAACAGCAAGAGAACGCCTCCAGGTTTACAGTTGTGTGGCTTATTGCGTATAGATCCCATAAAACAGAAAACCATATGGAGAATTCCGCTCTCTTGGCTTTGTGTGTGTGTACCAGGAAGTAGTAAAATGTTTTGAGGTGCTATTAAGTCTTTAAGTTACAAAATCAAGATTCCACCTTAAAATTTTTCCATACTGTACCTTGTTGCATAGCCTGGGGTGCTGACCGCCTGCCAAATATCTATCAGGGAGTGATTTATGATACATGATCCGCTCCCCAGCCCGAGTGGAGATTGTGTCGTTGAAACCTGAGAAACGGGAGGCCTTGCTCTCTCGAAACCATGAGGACTGGTTTCTGTTTGGCTTTTCCAGGAGAACGTACAGCACGAAACGTGCCCCGTTGTGCAGCACCCAAACTCGTGAGATACACAACACAGTTGGGTGAAAAGAACTTCACTCCTCCTCGCTGTTGGGTAGGGGCTGTTTGCCCTTGGAGTGACGGCTGTTCTTTCTCTTCCATGCTTGCCCTCTTGCCCACCCCCTGCCTCCCGCCCCTTGTCGTGAATCTACTGGGCTCTGAAATACAACCGAACAGCCATGTCCTGGCCATTAAAATACGTTCAAATGAAATCTCAACTCTGTGTTTTAAATATTTCATGTGCTTTCTATCCCCCCCTGACTAAGAATATGTTGTCATTTCTGGTGTTTTCTGTTCTGCAAATGTTTCCTTTGCAGCTGTGAAGAGGTACATGTCCCATATGGCTTCTAGGATGCTTTGCTGTTTGCTTAGATAAAGCAACAGGGACCAAAAAAACAAAAAACAAGAACTGTTTTTCCTTCATATCAAAATCTTCTTGACCTCTAACTGTATATTCAAATTACCTGCAAATTAAAGGCCAGTGTATTTGGCTTTCAAAAATAGTTAGTGGTGGTATGCTGCAGGTTGTTTTAAAAGCCTATCTTAAATGCTGAGTTTTTTTTTTTTTTTCTTTTTGGTGGTATTAATGTGTATTACTTGTTTTCTAAATATAAAAGAAAGCTATCAGTCACTGAAGGAAAGTTGGAAAATACAGAAGGGTACATTCAAGACAATGTACAAAAACCCGCTTGTTTTCCCAGCTTACCTTACATTATTATTATTTTTCAATGCCATTTTGCACATTCTTTGAAAACATTATTTCTAATGGCCCCATAATTCATAATACCATGATATGCATAACTGTTTCCTTATTTTGGGACATTCACAGTATTTCAGTTTTTAGTGGGAATGTTCTTATAAATAACGGTATGATAAACAACTCTGACTATGGAGCCTCAGCCATATTTCTGAGGACAGACTCTTTGTAATTGACATTGCTAAGTCAAAAATCAGAAACCTATTTTAATAATCTTGCTACATATTTTTATATTGGTTTAGGAAGTCTATATTGTATATGACTACCGCCACTGTAAGCTGAGTTTGTGCCAATTTCATCATCATATTCTTCAGTACTCTGGTGGTTGATGGTTGTTTTTAAAATCTTTGCCATTTTACTACCTATAGAATGATAAAATTAATTGTAGTAAGCATTATTTTAATTAATAAAACAACATAACATTTTTATCTCATAATAGTCCACTCATTTTGAGTGTTCGGTATAGTCAGCTTGCCCAAACCCACATTCTATTTATTAGAGATTTCTTATGAAAACTCTCAGGCTAGATATTTCTTTGCAATAACCTAGAAATTAGTTTTCTGTTAGAGCAGCTGAATACTGTTTGGAACTCTGACCAGAACTTGAGTGATTGGTTCCAAAACACGGTGAGTCTTAAACCTCCCAAGTCACTGTAGCTCAGGACGTAGCCCAGGTGTACCCAATGCAAACTGCTCTTCTGGATGCTCTCTAGTAACGTTTCTCAACAGGTGTATGTGTCAATATTCCATGGATCAACTGGGGTGTACTGTTTTTTGCTCTTAATTCTGCTCATAGACTTATAACCCATTTGAAGAATGATCCTTGAACTTTGGATGCTTTAGACAATGTATTTTTTTGGATCATCTTAATCTGTCTTATCTCTGAAGGCCTCTGTGACTTTCTTTAATATACATGGATTACTGCTAGTTCATCCTTAATACTTCGCTAAGGGGGTGAAAGTGGCAATTGGAGCCACTTTAGAGCCAGTCCTGGAATGCCTCTCAAATCCCTCCTGTTCTGTTTCCTAAGCTGCCATTTATTGAGCACCTACTGCACGCCAGGCACCTTGCACACTTGATCTCATTTAACACTTCACTACCACCTGGCGGAGTTTCTTTTCTAAATAATGATCCAATTTCTTAGGCGAAAATAACCTCAGAGAGACAAGGTCAATTCCCCAGCAGAACATAGAACATAAGTGGTAGCTGGTGAATACACAGAGAGTCAAAATTCCTGTTTAGTAATTTTATGGCAACTGTAGGAATAGATACACCAGGGGCTCTCAAGTAAACTGTTGAGTGACTCATGAAGATAGTCGGGAGATTGTTTCATTAATAACACGCAAGAGTACTCTCTTACCTGCTCCCTGAAGAACGTATATCAGAGTGTTTTAAAGTAGTTTTTCAAACATAATTGCTTCATATGTAATCCCTGGGGTCTAAAAAAAGTTTTTAGAACATATACGGACTCTGAAAGGATTGCAAAAATTTACTCAGTGACCTCAGGCTGTTGGATTGATCCCCCAACTTCGGTTGAGCACCTTGAACTTCTATGTATATGTGTTTTACAAGTTCTTTTGCTTTGTGGCTTAGTAGCCAGACATTTGCCCTTTGAGCAGTCCAGTGTGCCCCTAAAATCAGGGTTGATCATTTATGGAAGCTGACCATGAAATACGTTGAGGGTGCCCTAAGGACACGCTTTTGGTGTCCATTCTCGGAAGCCTGTATTTCGACTTCCCAGAGGCTCAGGATTTTAGAGTTCAAGCTTCCTAGCCTCTTCAGCTGCTGCAAGCTGAGATAACCTGTTGCTATTTTTGAATATAAATAAACCTTATTAGGCATTAAAAGAACTGCCCAAGGGTTTCCCCCCTTTTTCATTTTGGTGTTTGGATTGTCAGCGGAAGTCTTGAGCTTTGAGACTTGGAAGGCAGTGCCTGCAAACAAACATCCTGTGGACAAAACTGTTGGCCCAGCACGCAGTGTTCCAGGATGATTGAGAGGAAGCAGGGTGAGTGGTGAGAAGGGAAGATGGACGCTCTGAGCAGGGTGGCCCCCAGGCCCCCCAAACAATAGGCAGACTCCCAGGGAGCCTCACGCATTCGTTTTCGCACCTGCTGATGTGGAAGTCTGAATCGGTGGGAGTCAGGGAGAATGTGGGCTGGGCAGAAGGTGGAAAGAATCCTGGGACCCAACCCAGCAATTACCCACAGAAAATCCCAACCTTTTGATAACCGTTTTCTGAGAAATAGGGACATGTAGATACGGAGAGCAGAAAGGAAGCCATCCAAAGAAATGATGACCGGTCATAGCCAACGCCGGCCACTTGGGGGAACTGGGTTTGAGTCGGGTCGTGGTGAGGAGAGATCAGGGATGATTGAAGGAAGTGAAATGAAACTCACAAGAAAAAGAAAATGAACATTTTCCGAAGCCCAGCTACGTGCTGGATTTTGCATGTGTTTTTGCGTTTGGTGCTATCGCAGGCTTTTGAGACAGGCATTGTATTTCTTCAGATGATGAAACGGAGGTTTAGAGCGATTAAATAAAGGCAATCACTATGACAAGGTTAGACTGTGGAACTGGTATTTAAGCTTCTATCCTTTGGACCCTCAGACCTGTTCTTTGCCCTCTGTCACATTTTGTCCCTCAGCCTGTCCAGGCCCTGTCTTCTTCCTTTGCTTCAGTCCCGGTAGGGAATATGTAGAAGAGAATTTCTCTCTCCAGCTCCGTCTCCTACAGCTCCGAGTTTATATCTTCCTTTCCAGTCATCCCAAACCGTTCCCCATTATCTGAATCATCAGGCTCTTTCGTACCTCTGAGCCTTTACTATATTGTTTTCTCCACTACAATGATTTTCTCTTCCTTCTCCCGGCAGAATGAGCTGCTCACTCTTCAGAGTCTGGTTCAAATGCCAGCTTCTTCAAAGAGCTCATGTATCTTACCTTTGCTCACCGTCCCAGGTGGGATCAGGACCTTAACCTCACAGCAGTTCGTGTCTACCTCGGTTCTCATTATCACACTCTCTTTTAAATTTAAATAACCCTAGGTCTTACTAATCCAGTAGCAACACACCACATGCACACACGCATGCACATGCACGTGCACCCCTAAAATTTAGTGCTGTCTTTGATAGCTTGATGATGCCCCGTTTAGGTAAATATTAGGCTTTAATCCTCTTTTCCAGGTCTGTCTTTCTCTCTGTTAGAATCCACAATAGACTATAGTCTACTTATGGTAAGTTGCCCTGATGGGATTTCATGAATTGATCTAAGGAGAAAGAACAGGCAGAGACATCAAAGGAGTCAGTTGGGAAGGGAGTTCCTGGCCAACCTCCCCTCCTCCCTCCCCCTCCTCCTTTCCTTCCTTCCTTCCTTCCTTCCTTCCTTCCTTCCTTCCTTCCTTCCTTCCTTCCTTCCTTCCTTATTTCTTCCCTTTCTTCCTTCTGTGAATACTTACTGAGAATCACTTAAGTGTTGGTGTTGGGATAGATACTGAGGGTACAATGGTGAGCAGAACGCAATACTTCTGCCCCACATAAAGCTATAATCCATTGAGGAAAAGAAACATTACAAATACAACACACAACATACGCAATCGAAGAACAATCTAGGGGGCTACGTAAACATAACTCAGGACGACCTGAGCTAGCCTGGCGGGGGTGGTGGATGGTGTTGCACTTTCTGGGAAAGGAGTTAAATCAATCTGAAAGGGTTCCTGTGGTCAGGAGGCCTCCAGGCCCCTGAAGTCAAGAGCTGAAGGGAACTCCTCTTCCCCCAGGGAGAAGATGGTGGGCAGTCTCATGGGAAAGTGCTCGATTTTGCTCCTGTGGTAGAAACCCAGAAAAGCCAAGTGATCAAACATAGAAAGGTGCCCAGGTCGTATTACCCGCAGTCAGTAAGACAGTAGAGCATTGAAGGCTGATGATGAAGTTCATAGATTTCTTTTTCCAATTGCATTCACTTGGAAATCCCCCATGTCTGTATGGAGAAGTCAGCTCTTGTGATCACACACATACACACACACACACACACACACACAGTTTCCTTTTTATTAAACCTCTCCCCTTAGCTTTGTAGCAAGGACAATTGTCCTTTGTTTCATATATTCCTATGATTGCTGGGCAACAGGGGGAAATGGAGCTGGAGCTAGGAGGAGCTGGCGGAAGCGGCAGAACAGGCTACACCGACTCATCCAACGAATCAGAATACTTAGAGGTCATTCACAAAAGGTTTCTGGGACTGGGGTCCTGCACATGGACCCCATGGGGGGCTCCGGGCCCCTTCCTTTATGTGTGGGCCTTGTGAGGATTTGTGGTTTGGGGGGACCCAGTGGATAGAGCACCAGAGGCAGACACTGGGGTGGAGGGGACATCCCCAAGACACTGAAAGCCAACAAGCTCTTTCCCTGCATGCTTTGGGGCGTCACAGAGATAAGACTCATCCTCCCACTTATACGCCATGTGAAACTTTAGGAGGCGTAGGCTGTTTGCCACATGTCCATTTCCTCCCCCTTTCCTTCCCTCCCTCCCTTTCTCCCTCCCCCGTCCCTTCCTGGTTGGGAGAAACTTAAGGGCCAAGATAGAGAAGCTATCCTGTATTTTATCTGGATTTGAAATGGTTGCGATACATCTAGATTTAGAAAGGTTTATATTCCAATATTTCTATTCAGAGAGCAAGGTCAAAATTTCACACCTTGACATTCAGAACTTCATATGCTTGGTTCTGTAGGACCCTCCTGGTCTTACCTGTTCTGACTCCCCTGCCCCAGTCCACCTGGTCTCCTCACTGTTTGTGGAATAATCCTGCTCCCTCTGTTCGCGCATCTCACCAGACCCGACCAGCCCCCCACCCACGAGACCCCCGAGGGTTGACCCGGCACTAGTCTCCCGCTCCTCACAGGCCCTCCCACGTCCCACCGCTTTCCCTTTTCCCTGAACTCACAGCACTTATTTGGAGATTAATCCCTCATGGACTTACGTTTCACACTTGTGTGAAACCCTGCATTACCTGAAAATCGTGTGTCTTTAATGAATCACTTCTTTATTTATTGAAGAAATCATTTTTATTGCTTAAACTACCGGATGAAGGATCAAGGACGGGAGAACTGCTACCTGTTGGAAGAGGATTGTTTAGGCACAGGGCTAAAAGTTTTATGATACAAACGGATTTCATCTTTCCCTGCACCCGGTAAATCAATTATTTTTCATATCGATGTTACAGATGAAGACATTTCACCTGGAAGTTTCGAGCTCTTTGCTTAGGATCATGCAGAGTGTGTGTCAACGCTTGCTTATCATTTCTGCCACAAAAATGCAATTGTTGGAACACTTACATTACAAATGCTCCTGAGTGTCTTCATGACGCAGGCGGTGGAGATACAATGCCGAGCAAAAGTCTAGCGAACGCTGCTTCTTACGATGGTTAGACGAGGGAATTTTTGGTACTTAGAGGAGGAAAAGTACGTGCAAACCAACAATGACCTCCATAAAGGGAACACTGGAGGTGTGTTCAATGTTAGGATAGAGAGATCCCTGCTATTAAGAGAGTATAGGATGGGAGGCTTAACCTGCTCGCGGACGGAGAGGAAGACTTTTTTGTTGAAATAATTCCTGGGCTGGATGTGGAGGAGCATAAGAGCTGACCAAGAGAAGAGGGAGGAAGAGCATAGCCAGAGAGAGACCAGCACGTGGAACAGTCTGGTGGCATAGAGGAGAAAGACCAGAAGGTTCCAGAAGGTTCCAGTGTGGCTGGAGTGTGTGTGTGTGTGTGTGTGTGTGTGTGTGTGTAGGTATGAAGCTATTGATGCAATCCTTTGTGTTTGCTTCTGTCTTTATTCTAAAACACTGCATCCATTGAAGACTTTAGCACGTGTACAGCGTGAGTACTCTGGTTGCAATGTGGAGAGCAGACAGCAGACACATGGGCAACAGGAGGTGAGGGTGCACCCGGCGGACACCATTGTAACAGCCGTCGTGAGAGGCAAGCACGGCTGGCCTGCTACTGCAGGAATGGTGGTGCAAGAAGGAGGATGGGTGAGAAAGCTGTGTGGGTGGTTCCACTGAAAGGACTTGATGGTTGAGTATAGGGGTGAGGAAGAGGAAGGTGACACAGAATACTCTACAACACGCTTGTCCACCCCGCAGCCTGTAGGCCACGTACCACCCAGGACGGCTTTGAATGTGGCCCAACACAAATTTGTAAACTTTCTTAAAGCATTTTTTGGCGACCTTTTTCTTAGCTCATTGGCTATCATTAGTGTGAATGTGTTTTATGTGTGGCCTGAGACAGTTCTTCCAGTGTGGTCCAAGGAAGCCAAAAGGTTGGACATTCCTGCTCTAGAGTTTTTGCTTGAAAAGTTTGCTGGATGGTAGGACTGTTATTTGTATAGGGAACTGTAAAAAATGATCAGATTTGAGGTGGACATTTATAACATTGGATTTGGATGTATTATAAGGTATCTTTTAGGCATCTGAAATGAGCTGCTAACTTGTATAAGTGTGTCTGGGGTTTAAATGAGAGGTCTGTCTTGGAGAGAGAAAATTATGAGACCCTACATAGAGGTGGTACGGAAAGCCGTGCGTATGAGTAAGGTGGCCTGGTGGGATTCTCCGAGGTACTGCTGCAGGCACTGAGGACACAACAGAAAGGATACCCAGTCCCTGGTTTAAAGGGACTCTCACTTTATTTATTTATTTATTTATTTATTTATTTTATTTATTTTTTATTTTTTGGGGGGGTAGTTCCCTGGCTGGGAATCGAACCCAGGCTGCAGCATTGAGAATGCCAAAGCCTAGCCACTACGCCACCAGGGAACTCCTGGGAACTCTTTCTTTAGTGGTCTACCCTTTGGTCTGTGAGTTTCCAAATCCACAGTTTTTCAGTGACAGCATCCTTTGGGAAAGCAAAGGCTAAAGTAAGTGGGAGTCCATGTTGTAATTCTTGACCTTTAAGGTTTTTTTTTAGCTTTGTTTTCTAAGACATGTGGTTTCCTGCTACTGTTTTGGCCCATTTGTTGTTGAGTGTGAGAAATAGTAATGTGTATCATATTTGGCAATTATGCTCGTTACCTTACAGTGTTTGTGTGGGCTCAGGAGGTGTCGATTTTTTTCCTGTGCAAACAGGAAACTAGAGGCCCAGGCAGGATCAGGAGAACTTTGAGTGAGATCACCAGAGGCCGGGAAATAAAGATTAGAATCCATGACATCTCAACTAAATGCAATTTCCGTGCTTCTGAAGCAGACTATCTTGACATGCTTATGTTCTGATTTTCATCCCACAAGACTAGAAAGAATGACTAGGAAAAGAGGACATTGCTGTCTGACAGGGACCCCGACCAGTCCAGTATGATTTAGACCAAATCCTGATCATCAAGGTCATTATTAGTAGCAGAAACATGAGGGTCAATATCACATTGGCTAACTACAAATAGTGAAAGTGAAAATAATAAATGACTTTCATTCCAATAACATGTAGTTCAAGATGATAGAAGTAAACCACAATAGGACTAGTTTTATAGGAATTGAGAGGATAAATTTGGAAGAGTATTGACTGACCTAAAGAACCTTCCAGGAATGAATGACTCTCCAAAATAACTTGTATTCATGGGAGATGGGAGTTTTTAAAGTTATGGATTCAAAGAAGTAGCATTTCCATTTGGTCAAAGATTCAAACCAGGCAGAAGGGTACACAGTGCAAAGGGCTCTATTACAGTACTGATCCCCAGAGCCCAATTTCCCTTCCTTAAGGTAACAGTTGTTATGGGTATTTTTATTTATCTCCTCGAAGATATTCCATTTGTATCTATTTTCAGCTTATACACAGTACACATTGTAGCTTGTGATGCATAGTGCTTTGTGCCTTGTATTTTTCACAAGGACATTAATTCATATCTGTATATGTAAGTCTTCCTTATTCCATTTAATGACCTCCGAATATTTCATTGCAAGTATCTTGTAACTTACTGAACTAGTCTCCTATCAATGGATATTTAGGTGGTTTCCAATCTTTGACTATTAACACAGTTGTTGAAGAGGATATTCTTGTACAATCTTCTTATACATTTGTGAATATGTCTGTAGAAAAATTTTCTAGATGTATAATTGGTGAATTTGAAATATGTATTCGATATGTAAGTGGTGTATCAAGTAGGAACATAGATATAAAATTCTGGAGTTAGAAAGAAAGAAGGAGAATGAGAGAGAGAGAGCGAGACACAGAGAGAGATTGATGCTTGATTTAGGTTGGAGGAAAAGCAAGAGAGTTACATATTGTATCTCATTTAATACTCAGTAAAAGGCAATGCTATATTCAGTTTACAGATGGGGAGAAAAACGCAGAGTCTCTTGCTCTGAATTATATGAATCTAAAGCCCATTGTCGGCCTACGGTGTTACGTGATATCTATCCTTTTGCCACACAGCTTCTCTGTGTTAGAGATTATCAGGACCCCTTGTCATAAAGCAGTTGAGACCTGCTGGTTGCACCTGGAGACAGACAGATGCTGAAGACACTGACGGAGCAGATGCTGTGGGTAGAAGGCTCCCAGGTCTGCGCGCTCTACGGAGATGGTGGTCCTGCATGCAGAAGGTTAAGTCTATGGCACAATCTGCTCCCCTTGAGCTAGCCTATTTCTGGTAATAGCTAGTTTTTCTCCTCCAACTGGGCAGTATCGGTCTCACTAACGTCATAAAGGGGAATTCTCGGTTTATTTATGGCATCTCAAATCCCTTATCACTTCAGGGGTTACATCACTGGTTTTTCCACAGAGAAACTTACATCCTCCTGATATCTAAGTGTGGGAAGATTTTCTCGTACAGCAGCCTGTGTCAGACTGCTGCCACCAAGGAGACCTGTGGGAAAGGAACGTCATTCTTAAAATGTCATCAGTAAAGTTCCCTATTTTCTGAAGTGACTCAAGATGATACGTCTTGTATTCTTAAATGGGTGTTTAGACTTCTTTTACTGACTTTTTCACTTATTTGTCATGAATTAGATTTTGAGAGATCATTGAGGAAGCTGTAGCAGTTAAGGGTTTGCAGTCAGGTAGCCCCACCAATTTTACCTGCCTCACGTGGGCCAAGTTATCTAGGTCTCAGTTTTCTTAAATGTGAAAATGGAGATAATGACAGGATTTGGCACAAAGAGTTAAGAGGAAGATTTAAGGAGATAATAAATGTGAATTCTTCTCAGTGCTTCTTACACACAGCAGCGATTAAGGTATAGTTTTTCACTGTAGAGGTCCCACCATAAAAATAGAACCACAATATGATCCAGCAACTCCACTTCTGGGGATTATCCAAAAGAATTGGAATTAAGGATCTCAAAGAGGCATCTGCACTCCTGTGTTCTTTATCACACTATTCGCGGTGGCTAAGATGTAGAAACAGCATAACTGTCACCAAATGAATGGATAAAGAAAATATGGTGGATACATACAGTGGAATACCGTTCAACCTTAAAAATGAAGGAGATTTTCTAATATGAGACAACGTGGATGGACCTTGAGGGCATCATGCTGAGTGAAACACGCCAGACACAGACAAACAAATATTACTGAATGATTCCACTTCTATGAGGTTTCTAAAGTAGTCACATTCATAAAATCAAAGATTGGAATAGTGGTTACCTGGGGTTGGAGGGAGAGGGAAATGGGGAATTTGATTTAATCAATAGGCATAAAGTTTCAGTTAAACAAGCTCTAGAGATCTGCTGTACCACAGTGTACCGTACTCAACAGTAGTGTATTGTACACTTAAAATGTGTTAGGAAGACAGAGTTCGTGTTAAGTATTCTTACCACAATTAAAAAATAAAAAAGACATATAGGCATTTGGTAGTATTAAGCTTGTATATGTAAATAATGATGGGTATCGACAGTTTATGTAATGAATGATATTTGCCAAAATACTGTGTTTAAAATGAAAAATTTCATATCAGATAGAATAGTAGCTTGTAAATCGTTTCAGCAATAGGCCTTTTTCTGAAATGTCATTTTCAAATCATTTCCAATTTATAAAAAATATAAAAATACTAAAGATGCTTTTTAAATGGAAGTATTTTATATATTTAAGTGCATACCAATTATTATAAAAGACAGTCGATGAAAGCATGCACTTGTTTTTATGAACATAAATACTTAAATCAGCAGTTAGATGATAGTGCCAGTTTTACACTTATTTAAGCATTCTGCTTCTATCTACGTTTTATTTTGGTTGCAATGTATTAGAGAAACCTTGATTCATTGGGTAAGTAGTTACAGATGATAACTTTTTACAAAACCAACTTGACATTCTCAAGATATGCTTGAGAATAAACTGAGCGAGAATATTGAAAGAAGACAGTAGGAAAGTTTTGTTTTGCAGGGGAATCATACATAATTTCAGCAGAGGAGCTGCTGACATTTCTTGTCAATCAAAGCAGAGAACCTCGTCTTTCAGGAGACACCAAGACCATTTATCCATAAGGCTTTCCATATAATCAGGGGTGCAAAAATGTAACTGTTTTTCAATAACTGGATGTACTTTGGTACGTCAAACCTCCTATTACTCCAGGAGGCTTGACACAAATTTCTGGTATAATAATTCAAGGTATTCTCTCTTCCCCACGAGCTTGTGCTACATCTCCTGGGTGCTTACGTAATGCCTAGGAGAGATGGGGAATTGTCTACCCTTCACACCAATGACCTGGAGGTAGCAGTGTCCTTATCTGGTCAGTGGTGGCTTGCTCACCCAGATCCCTCACTTCCAGTACTGGCTCCAAGGTCTCTCTAGGTCAGCTTCTCTCTCCTCTCCCCTCTCTCCCTCTCTTCTCCCTGTCCCTGTGCCCTTCTCTGGTACTTGACAAATACTGTGTGGATCAAGCCACTTTGGCATGATGATAAATGGGGGGTGGGTGGGGGCGGGTGGCATTCCAGTGCCTTTCTAGATGACTTGTAGGTTACCTTCCTGGTCCATTTCCTGCTGGGTGCTAGCCACAGCTGAGTCCTTTTACAGTTTGGGTCCCAATCAGGACAGGGACAGCAAGTGTCTGATCTCAGGCCCTTAAACCTATCTGGGGACTACTATGTGTATCTCCTCTTTCTAGATATAGTAGGGAGTTTGGGATGAGGATCATAGCATGGAACTCGCAACCTCACCTCTGACATCCTTCCTTTCCCTAGTCTGGGTTTCATGTGAGCACACCTTGGGCATTAGGTAATTTCTATCAGAGTGTACTTATCTGTGTGAGTAGATATGCAGGAGAATTTAGAGCAATTCAAATATTTGCACAAACATCGAAAGATAAATGTTACTTCAAAGTCTAGACCAAAAAATGTCAATTTGGCGCCCCATCATTAGGACATGTGTTCTTGGCCATCAAAGGGTTAAATTTTGCAGAGTAATTTACAAACCGGAACTCTTGCCCTACTGCCAAACACTTGCCTGCCCTCCAGTATCCCCAGCAGGTCGTATCCCCACCATTCTCCCAGTTCGTCAGGTGTTACCCTTACTTTGTCTCTGTTCCTCACTTTTTTAAAACATAGATTTTATTTTTTAGAACAGCTAGGTTCACAGCCCAGTTGAACAGAAGGTGCAGCTTTCTGTCCACCTCCATGTCCCACGCTGTCGACCCCCCAGCACTCCGGTGTTGGTTGTCACTGGTGAACCCGCACTGCCACAGCACTGCCAGCCGGAGCCCAGGGTGCGCAGTGGAGTTCATACACTGTCGCACATTTCACGGGTTTTGATGAATCGATGTTGGCGTCTGTCCACCATTATGAAGTCACACGGAGTGGTTTCATTGTCCTAAAACCCCTCTGTACTCTGCCTCTTCATCCCTACCTTCTCCCTGGCAACCACTGAGCTTTCCTTATTGTCTCCAGGTTTTGGTTTTTCCTGAATGTTATAGATTTGCAATCCCATGTATAATACGTAGTCTTTTCAGATGGGCTTCTTTTACTTAGCAATATGCACTTAAGGCTCCTGCATGGCTTTTCATGGCTGGACAGATGATTCCTTTTTAGTGCTGAATAATACTCTGTTGTCGGCATGTACCACAAGGAGTGACCCACTCACCTAAGGAGGGACATCTTAGCTGCCTCTGAGTTTCAGCATTTATGAATAAGGCTGCTACAAACATTTTTGTGTGGTTTTTCTGTTTTGTTTTGTTTTTTAGTTTTGTTTTTTTGGGGTGCGCGTGTGTGTGTGCGCGCGCGTGTGTGTGTGTGTACATGAGTTTCACCCCATTTGGGTGAATACCAAGGGGCACAGTTGCTGGAGTGTATGGTAAGAGTGTGCTTAGTTGTGTAAGAAACCTGCAAACTGCCTTCCACAGTGGCTGCCACCAGCCGTGAGTGAGAGTTCCTGTGGCTCCACGTCCTCGTCAGCCTTTGCTGTTGTCAGTGTTCTGAATTTTGATCATCTAATAGATGTGCAGTGATTTATCATTATTGATTTAATTTGTATTTCCCTGATGACTATGGTGGGGGATACCTTTTCATATGCTGAATTTGCCACCTATATCCTCTTCTTCGGTGCCATATCAGGTAAGGTCTTTGGCCCATGTTTTAATCCACTTGTTCACTTTCTTACTTTGAGTTTTCAGAGGTCTTTGTATGTTTTGGATAACAGTCCGTTATTAGATGTCTTTTGCAAATACTTTTTCCCAATCTGTGGCTTGTCTTCCCTTTCTCCAGACAGTGTCTTTCCAAAAACACAAATTTTTAGTTTTAAATACAGTCTATCTTATCCATTCTTTGTTTCAAGTATGGTGCCTTTGGTGTTGTAGTTAAAAAGTCATCTCCAAACCCAAGGTCATCTAGATTTTCACCTGTGTTACCTTCTGGGAGTTTTATAGTTTTATGCTTTACATTTAGGTTTGTGATTCATTTTGAGTAAATTTTTGTGAAGGGTATAAAGTCTGCACTGGCTTTTCTTTTCGCATGTGGATATCTAGTTGTCCAGCATCGGTGTGGAGAACCTTTTCTCGGTTGTATTGCCTTCGCTCTTTCATCAAACTTCATCTGACTACATTTCTGTGGGTCTGTTTCTGGGCTCTGTGTTCTGTTCCATTGATCTGTTTGTTCTTTCACCAATACCACACCATGTTGATTACTGTAGCTTTATAGTAAATCTTAAAAGTTGGGTATTGTCAGTCCTCCAACTCTGTTCTTCTTCAATATTGTATTGGCTATTCTCCGTCTTTTGCCACTCTGTGTAAACTTTGGAATCATTCTGTAATCCGTCGTAAAACTGAATGTGTCCACTTTTTTGTTCTGATCTACCTACATAGTCTTTTTTGTTCTCTGAACTTGTTAAAGTCATCCTGAATTGAAGTCTCCATGAATAAAGTATTTGTTGTCTGATATTTGCACAGCTGGCCTTTACACAGCATTCTGGTTCAAATGTCACTTCCTCAAGGAGCCTTTTCTGACCACCCCACTGAAATAGTTATGTGCTCACGTCCCCACTGCTGTTGTACTATTTCATTACCTTGCTTTCTTGTGTACCTTCCGTCTACAAATATTTATTGAATGCCCATGCGTGCCACATACTGTTCTGGGCAGTAGAGTCATAGAATAAGAGAACTCTACATCCCTGTCTCAAGGAACTTACATGCTAGTTAAGGAGACAAGCAGTGAACGGATACCCACCACATCTGGTAGTGCTAAGGGTTGTGGAAAAAAGTAATTCAGGGAACAGAGAGTGCTGGGATTGAAGTGACAAAACGGTAGTTCTGAATTGTGTGGTTAGGGAAGACTTCACTAAGCAAAGACTTGAAGCACCTGCTCTCTGGGGAAGAGCAAGCAGAGAAAACCTGCAGTGCAAAGGCTCTGAGGCGGCAGCACACTTCAGGTGTTCGAGCAACAGTAAGGAGACCTGCGTAGCTGGAGCGGTAAAGGGCAAGAGTCACGGAAGGTAAGTTCAGTGAGGCAAAGGGCATGGGAGTGGGTGAGCTCCTGTAGGTCATCGAGGGGCTTTGGCTTTTCTCAAAGTAAGATGAGATATTTTTGGATGATTTTGAGAGAAATGATCTGAGAGACATGATTTTACTGTTTATTATTATTATTATTATTTTTCAGTTACAGTTGACATTCGATATTATTTTATATTAGTTTCAGTGGTACAGGGTAGTGGTTGGACATTTATATAGTTTATGCAGCGATCCCCTGATAGTCTAGTATTCACCTGGCACTGCACATAGTTGTTGCAACATTATTGACTGTATTCTCTATGCAGTACTTTACACCCCTGTGACTTCTGTGTACCTACCAATGGGTACTTAATCCCTTCACCTTTTCGATCCAGCTCCGCAACACTCCTCCTGTCTGGCAGCCGTCAGTTTATTTTCTGTATGGATGAATCTATTTGGCTCTTTATATTTCACCTTAACTGTGCTCGTATGGTATTTGTCTTTCTCAATCTGACTCATTCACTTAGCATAATATATTTGAGATCCATTTATGTTGTTGCAAATGGTAAGATTTCATTTTTTATGATCTAGTAATATTCTACCACACACACACACACACACACACACACACACACACGCACGCACACACACACCCCTACCTCTCCAAAAAAAGTATATACATTTTAAGAGATGTCACTGTTGCTCAAGCAGTAGTTCGCCGTAATCAGAAGAGTCTGGACACTGATGGTAACCACCTTGAGCACCTCTTGTGATTGCAGAAGTCAACCATGACTGGTATTCATCTTCTGTTATTGGTATATATTGAGTGTTATGATTTTAATACAGTTGTTTTCCTTGCTTAAAATGTGTTTACATTTTTTTGGCATCCTCTGTATGTACAATAGTTTCGTTATCCGATTGTTTATTAATGAGCCCTTGGGTTGTTTCCATACCTTGGCTATTGTAAATAGTGCTGCAGTGAACATAGGGGTGCGTATATCTTGACTAATTAGTGTTTTGGATTTCTTTGAATAAATACCCAAAAGTGGAATTGCTGGGTCATAAAGTAGTTTTATTTTTAATGTTTTTAGGAACTTTCAAACAATTTTTCATAGTGGCTGCACCAATTTGCAATCCCACCAACAGTTCACAGGGTTCCCTTTTTTCCACATCTTCGCCAGCACTTGAGTTTTGTTGATTTATTGATGATGGGCATTCTGACGGGTGTGAGCTGATATTTCTTTGTGGTTTTAACTTGCATTTCTCTGTTGTCTAGCGATGTTGAGCATCTTTTCATATGTCTGTAGGCCATCTGTCCTCTTTGGAGAAATGTCTCTTCAAGTCTTCAGCCTATTTTTTAATAGGTTTGTTTGTTTGTTTTTTGGTGTTGCGTTGCATGAGTTTTTTATGAATTTTGGATATTAATCCCTTATCAGATGTATTATTGGTGAATATCTTCTCCCATCAGTAGGCTGTCTTTTCATTTTCATGGTTTCCTTTCCTTTGCATAACTTTATAGTTTGATGTATTTTTGTTTATTTTTTCTTTTGTTTCCCTTGGTCCAGAAGATATATCACAAAAAAGATTACTAAGAACAATGTCAGAGAGTTACTGACTACATTTTATTTTAGGAGTTTTATGATTTCAGGTCTTACATTTAAGTCTTTAATTCATTTTGAGTTTATTCTTGCATGTGGCATAAGAAGGTGGTACAAGTTTCACATTTTTGCTTGTATCTCCAATTTCCCCAGCACCATTTATTGAATAGACTGTGTCTATTCAACTGTATATTATTACCTCTTTTGTCATAGATTAATTGACCATACAGGTATGGGTTTGCTTTGGGGCTCTCCATTCTGTTCCATTGATCTATGTGTCTGTTTTATGCCAGTACCATGCTGTTTGATTACTGTGGCCTTGCAGTATAGTTTGATATCAGGTAGCAAGATACCTCCAACCTCGTCTTTCTTTCTCAAGATTGCTGTGGCTACTTTGTGTTTTTGTGGTTTCACATAAATTTTAAGATTATTTGTTCTAGTTTTGTGAAAAATGCTGCTGGTATTTTGTTAGGGATTGCATTGAATCTATACATTGCTTTGGGTAAGAACAGTCTGACTTAGTTTTAAAAGCATCACTGTGCCTGCTGGGGTGAGACTAGTGTAACCAAAAAAGATCAGATGAAAGGAGACGAATTAGGAAGCTATTGAAATACTCCAAGGGGGAGAAGCTTGGGACTTGTGCAGGATGAGGGCAGTGAAGGCGAGGTGAAGTGGTCATTTGATGGGGAGTTTGGATGTGAGATGTGAGGGAAGAGATGAGTCAGGAAAATCCTTAAGCCACTGGATGGGTGGATTGCCCCTATTGAATTGTGGAGGAGTGTAGATGGAACAAGTTTGGGGTTAGGGAGAGCCAGATCAGGAGTTTGATTTTGCACACATCAGGGTTAAGATTGATATTAAGTAGGCAGCTGGATATATAAATGAGTTTAGCTTGGCTGTGCGTGTGTGTGTGTGTGTGTGTGTGTGTGTGTGAGAGAGAGAGAGAGAGAGAGAGAGAGAGAGAGAGAGAGAGAACATACATTTGAATATGCATATGGCTTTAAAATTGTGTAATAATTAAGAAATATATTTTAAAATAAATTTGAGTTACGTTTTTGCAGAATCGGCTGTGAGGTATAATTGCAGAACTTGCATGTAGCTCAGGTTTAAAATTCAGTAATTAAAAGTACTACCTGATACAACTGTCACAACCAATTTTTCAGTTTATGGTATGACAGGAAGAAACTGTAGGCTTTACCAATTTATACTCCAAAGAGGCTTATTTCAATGATATTTCTATTCTCTGATGTTGGACCTATTTCTTGGAACAGTCCCTGGATTTTTCTCACATTGCTGGATACGCTGATGAGAACCATTGACTGCTGACAGGCACCCTTGATAGAACATGTACAAAGGGACTGATCCCCCACTCCTTTTTCAGGCCATATTGGCACCACCCGATGAAGGGATTTTGTGTGATGTGCAAGTTGTCATGATGTACTTTATAAAAATAGTTGTCACTGACACATATCCACTAAAATAAATTTACCTTCCTATCTTGACTGGCTCTCATTTTGGAAATGGCGGCTTCACTTGCCTGTGATGATGTGAGCAGCAGGGTTGGGTTGAGAAAGCAAGATCCCAGCAAGAAGACGGCAGTTTGATAGGTCTTTGAATGAGCAAACACTTAGATTTGTACCAGCTTGAGTTGTAATTCAAGCTCTGCCACTTTACAGATAGGCAGGACATAACTTCTCCGAACTCAAGTATTAGGAAATAACATATAATAGGAAATAATGTAACCCTCTGGAACAAATGAGCTAATGTTCACAAGATATTTAGAGCAGCACTTTGCACATAAACCAGCTCTTGATGAAGGATGGTTATTATTATCAATAACTCGTTTTAATTTAGATTTTGGTGTTTCGCAATCTCTGAAGAGGGCAATGGAGAAATTCAGTGATTTCTGTCATATTTTTGCATCCAGTTTGTTTTTACTTTTTAATCATTTAAATAGCATGTTATTTTCTTCCAGAGATTAGTTTCAGAATGTGATTTTAGAATATGTGGGCTGGACTCAACAGATTCAGGGAAGTGTTCTTCTGAAAGTCCTAACTCTAGGTGCAGGGACATGCCTTTCAGCAGAGATGTGTTACATTGTCATCTCTAATTGATGGGTGGAACAGCCACCCCAGCCTCAGGTTTAGATGGGACAAACTGCCCTCGTAAAGATGAGCCTCCACAACATTAAATTTTATAGTGGAAATTCTTCCACTGCATACTTGAACTTTTCACACATACATTTCATCTTTCTTGGCTGTTATTTGGACTTATTAAGTATTTCTGTAATATCTCTTTTTCGTAAGTTGGCTGCTTTTCAATAGTGGTTCCACACATCACCCTGTATCAGGGGTGTCCAACCTTTCAGCTTCCCTGGGCCACATTGGAAGAAGAAGAATCGTCTTGGGCCGCACCTCATACATAAATTACACTAACAATAGCTGATGAACTAAAAAATGTCTGTGCATAATTTTTGTTATGTTTTAAGAAAGTTTACAAATTTGTGTTGGGCTGCAGGTTGGACAAGCTTGCCCTGTAGGAAAGGTGAACACAACAGTCCATATTTTATAGACAGGGAAATTGAGGTCCAAGTAAGCCCAGTGTGGTTTGGCCAAGAACACCAGCAAATTAAATCCTGAAACTAGTAACGGAACCCGGAGTGCCTCACTATTGAGTCATGGTTGACTTTATAAAGGAGAATGTTTTCTGTAGATGACTCATCCCATTCAAAGAAAACACAAAAGTGATGTCCCTTTCTCTCCCTAAGAACAAAAAATACTTCACAGTTTCATAAAGTCATAATATTGATCATTGTAAAGTTGAATCTGATCAAGTCACTTTTCTACATAAGGCCATTTCCTGCTCCCTGTTGTCCTGGGATTCAATCCACATTCTCAGTGACATACTCACTTATTTGAATTGCGTGAATGAGCAACATACTTTCTGATTTGACATTACTCTCCTTTGTGCCAGGCTCCGATAGATGCTAGAGGTAAAATAAGTTATGGTACGAAGCTTTAACAGTGCGATTGCTGGAAATGCCAAGAAGGAGGTGAGGTGAACTGTGAAACGCACCAGTACCATGTTTTGGCTCAAGATATGCTCACCCTTAATCTTTTCTAGGCATAATCAGAGTAGCCATATGGTTATGCAAACTACAACAGCTTTGCGAATGGACACTGTTGATAATTATGCTTTGACTGGGACAGACCAGGGCTGTCTCAGGCAAAGCAAATGTGTGGTCACCTAGATACAGCAAGCTCTTCATTAACCAGAAGCCACACCGCCCACACTCTCAAGCAGCCGGCAACCTTTTTTTTTTGCCCGTTGCTGGAGATTTTGCTGGTTGTTTGAGTGCCAGTTGCTTGAGTTTCAGTTAAAGGAGGGTCTACTTACATTTTCCCGGCATCTGTGAATCCCCATGGGTACTGGTTAACTGAGAGTCTGCTGTATATGGATTACCCCAATGTGCTGTGAGTCCTGAGCTAAATTTCTGCTCTAACTGATCCATTTAATGGGCTCAAAGCTGCTGCTGGGTGAGAAAATGCACAGTTGCAGTCACAGGAACAGCTAAGGGACATATAGCAGTCACTTTGCGACATATGGCTTGACAGTCCTTTCCCTGAAGCAGCTCTAAACATAGTAGTAGTTATATCTCAGTGACAGTAGCAGGTGAGAGAGGCAGTTAAGCAGCAGTTCTATCGCTCAGTAAAAGTTTTGGCACCTGGATTTGGACATGAAGAATGCTAACTGGGGAGCTGAAAGATTTCCAGATCGACCGAATCGCTCCAAGCTGCCAAGTTGGCCTTAGAACTTTTCTTTGTGAGTGAGATATGGATGATAGCTGAGACCCCTCCTTAGCTGGAAAGTGCAGCTTAAGCATATGTTTTAAAAAGTAATGATTAAAATATTACGATTTCAGAGTCCTCGGTGCTCCTGAATCCACGGTGGTGCCAGACACTTAACTCTGCAAATGGTGATTATCTTTGGAAAGCAGGGTAGTAGCATCCCAGTTGCTAAAGTGTAGGGCTCAGGGTTGGCAAGAGTTTAGGAGGTGAAAGAGGAGGACTTGCACGTTAGTAATAAAGGTGACAATTCCTACCACCTAGAAGGTGTTGAAATTCTGGTCAGCTTACTTAACTTGTTTCGGCACATGTCCTCTTTCAATGGAAGATGGGACGTTCCCATTACTAAATTTCTCTTTTCTTTCCTCATAAGATTTTTCCAAATTTATGTCTGCCACCTATACCTGGAGAGTGTAATAATTTGTAACCAATCAATTCATTGGCAGAGAACAATATTAATTGCCACTGTAGCGACTTTGGGTTACAATTAGGGATCCTTTTGAATGACAAAAGATGAGGAAATGGATCACCTTTTTAACTATGTACAACCATACTTGGAAAGAGTAAAATAAACTAGCAAACAACAACAACAAAATCCCCCCAAATAATCAAACCAGAAAAGCTCCATGCAGCTGGTTGAAATCATCAAACCCTGGAATTTCAGCTTCATATTCTTTCTTATCCTTTTTCCAGTTTTATATTAATGTCTTTTTATGAAGTCCTGAGTTGATTCCAGGTACATTTGTAAATGTTATTCTTAATTTCCCAATTCAAACTTCTACGTAAGCAGTATAACGATGTTTTAGGACTGGGTTCCTCCAGGAGAAATAATAACCAACCACAAACAAAACAAAATGCATAAAATGATAGTTACTATACAAATCACTTGCACCAGCTATATGCCATGTATGTTTTGGGAAAAATCATGCACTGTGTGCCATAAAAAAGCAACTCATTGCTCAGTGTAAAGAGCTATAGTTGACAGGATGCATATGAGTATAACATAATCAGGAAGTGAATTGTGGTTTATACCCTGTATGACTTTCCTTGGCCAAACAACAGCAGGTCTTTCCTATATCCAGTAGGACTGAGGCGTTTCAAACAGGAATTGGGAAAATAAGTCACACTTCCAATGACACAGAAGAAAACAGTACTGATCATGAGTGTTTTCCTAGGATTAAACAGCAGGGAGTCATATCATAGCTCCATTCACTAGTGGTGTGGCCTTGGGTAAGGCACTTAACTGCTTAGCTTCTATTTCCCTATCTTGAAAATAAGAATAATAAAAGTCACTAACCCACATGGTTTTGGTGAGGATTAAATGAGATGTAAGCATATGCATAAACATAAAAACACTTGAAGTATTTGCCAAATAGTAAACATGATTAATTGTAATTGTTCAAATCCCAGTTGACACAATGGCTACCATTTTTATTTCAGGTTGTGCTTAAGTGTTGAGTATTGTGCTTGAGTTACGACTCGTGAACATTTGTACTTGAATTTAATGGTTCGCTAAGAGCATTCAGGCCTCCAACATGGCATTGCTCCGAGGTCTGAGCGACCCCCTAAGACAAGGTATATCCAGAGAGTCCCACTTCCCCAAAGCGCTTTGGTGAGGCCCCGTTCTCCTTCCCAACGTTGCCTGCCACAGCGCGCTCAGGGGAGCCCATGGAATTGTAACCCCCGGCTGGGGCGAGAGGCCACGGATGATTGTATTTCTCAGGAATGCCTTGAAACCTTGTATATGCTCCGTTGCTATGTTATTGTGTTTTTAAATTTTTTTTTTTTTGTTATTTTCACTTTAACACAAAAATCAATAAAGAGGCCAGGTTAAATGTCACAAGATGTGGGTATTGAGTTTCCTTGAGAAACCCTATATTTGCATGGTGGTTTGGCACCACCGTCTCTCACCAGACGTTAAGAACATCTCGTCCTCGCTTTCAGTCTCATTCTTCTTTTCTCCTTCCAATAACTTCAACCACAAGAATACTCATCATTTTAGACTGGTGTTGCTTCTCTCCTATATTGTTCCTCCAGCCCTCCCCAGCATGTTTGTAGCCAATCCCTTGCATGATATTCCTTATCTTTGAAACACAACGTGTGATACGCCAGAGTGGGAAGTAAGGAGATTTGAATAGAAAATGTGAATCTCCTAGTAATTTGCTGTTATTTTGGCTTTATTATTAATCTCTTAGTCCGATTTGCATTAAGATGGAAGAATAAGAAACTCAGTTACCTGTTTCACGAGGTTGTTATGAGGACAAAGTAAATTATTAGTTGTGCAAATGCTTTTCAGATTCTTACTGTTTTTAAGGGTGCTGTTTATCATTAAATGCATTTATAGAATATTACATCTTGTTGCAAAAACAAGAAATACGTAAGACACATTTGAACTTCTATTTTCCTTGTGAATACACCCAAATGGATTCAGTTCTCCTTCTACTTTTTAAAAGGCTTTATTTTTTAGAACAATTTTAGGTTCATGGAAAAAACTAGCAGAAGGTACAGAAGCTTCTTCTATTTTTAATATTAAACTAAAATACGACAAAGTTTTTTTTTTTTTTGATGTATCAATCCTTTAAAAAAATAATGTTCCCCTCTTCCCCCTTTTCTTGGTCCGCTTGCTTTGTGTAATTGGAGAAGTAAATCCGGCCTGGGGCCTCTTAATACTTTCTTCTCAGCAATCTAGCTCCACAATTAAAAGGTGCTTAAGTGTTATTTGCATAGCTGCTGCCTGGCCTATTTTTAACCTCTACAGCATTTTTAATGACCATGCGAATATTTTATTTATCATCTATTAGGGGGACTCTGGTATAGACCTTGTTTAAGAAACGTGAACCTGTTCACTTGAAAGTACAGTCATATTGAAGGCTATTTGTCACTGGAACAAATAATTAGGTAAGTGACTGGAGTCTTTTTATCTTTCCTTTCTCCTAAACAGGGGCTTCTTCAGTAGCATCCTTGTATAAAGAGCAATGAGATAATAGGAGAGTGATTTCAAAAGCCAAGAACAAATCACAATGAAGCTCTTACTATGAGCCAGGGACTGTCCTTGTTGCTTTATATTTGCTAACTGTATAAACATTATAGAAACCCTAGGAGATAGATCTTATGAGTCCCATTTCATTGATAAGGAAACAAGCAGATAGATTAAGTAATTTCTCATCCGAGTGAAGCAGTCTGTTCGAACAACTCGGATTTCTCCTCATATTTGCTTTTTGTGAGTCTTAGGAAAATCAAGTACATCATCTCTTCTTCTATTCATAGTACAATGAGATAGTTTAGTATTATACACACAAATGACATATGCATTCCATCATCAGGAGAGAATTCCTAGGTGGATGCTCCTCCTCCTCAATAATAATAATAATATTCTTATGCTGTGTGCTAAATATTTCCTTCATCTTATCACATTTAAGTTTTGCAATAATCCACTGAGGTAGGATCGTTAGCTTTACTTTACAGATGAGAATCTTGGGAGTCAGTTGGATGAATTGCTTGCCCGATTCAAATAAACACGTCTCTCTGATCCCTAGACTGTGATCTCTTCATATCATAGTGAGGTTAACCTCTTCCTGGAAGGAGTAGTTTCCTCAGAAATTTAAATCCCTGGTGCCCCCCGCATCCTTTTATCTCTGACTTCTCTAGGATGAGGGTACTGGGGAATGTTGAAAACTCATGGCTGAAATGACAACCTTATCTTTTGGCCATATTTGAGACCTTTTTCAGAGACTCTGTCAGGACTGTAGCTTTGGACTTCCCTCCCTCTAAAATATTGTCCTCTACTTCTGATTCATGCCACAGACACAGAGAACTTTTAAATAAACAAGCAGAAAGTACGTTGGAACGACTTCCTGCCCGGGTTTCTGATTGCTCGCACAGATGACATCCCAGCGCTGTCTCACCACACATTATTTTTTGAATCCTTTTTCCTAACCCAAGTATCTCTGGTAACCAAATTTTAGTAACTTCCCCAAGGCAACCTGAGGTTTGGAAACCAAGAGGGCAGCTCCAGATTCTTAGTGGACCGTTTTAAGGCATGCAACCACAGAGCTAAGGTCAGGCCTCACCAGAATGGGGGTGGGGAGAGAGGCTAAGTGGAGAGAGGTTCCTGTCTTTCCATTGTACTGGAATTTAACTGGAATGAGTGAAGGCAATTTTATTTTAAAATCTTTCCCCCTGTCACCTCATTAACACCTCCAATGAAAGGCAGCTGTGAGACTGTTAACTCTTTGCTTGCACATTCTTGAAAGTGCTGTTGGCTGGGATCTCTTGTCCTTGTGAGAAGATACCCTGCTGTCACCAATCTGGGTATCTGTAGCATTAAAATGAGGGTGTTTTTCAAGTCTCATATTTATACCCCAATAGTGTGCTATTCCATAGAGTGAGACATTCATTTCTGCCAGGTTTTGCATATTTTGAGCTACTACTCCATAAGCTGCAGTATGCCGGGTTTTGGGGAACTTGGCTGCCTCAGATTCTTTTTGGAAATAAGACGAGAGCGTATGTGAAAATTCATTAAGTTATTAACTCATTCGTTTACTCACACTTTTTAATAAACCACATTGGATCAGTGTTTGTTAAATGCCAAGCAACCTGTCAACCTCAAGAGAATAAGACATTGTCCCTTTCCCTCAAGGCGTTTCCTATTGCATGTGGGTTTAAATGATTATTCCAATATAATGTAATGAAAGGAGAATACAAGTTACTATGGGGGCAAAAAAGGAGAGGCAGTAAAGCAGCATAGACTAAGGGAGGTCAGGGAAAGCAGAAGAGAAGGTTCTTGAGCTATTTTGAAGAACAAGTTGAAGTTGGCTCTATGGATCAGAGCTAAGATGGGAAAGCACCGTGCAGTCGGGAGGGAAAGAGTGTGGCATGGTGTTGGGACTGACTTCAAGCGTAGCATAATGAGTATTGATGTAGAGGTTGCTGTGGGATGCAGCCCAGAACCCCTTTGGGATTGAAACACACATTCTCCCAGCCACCAGGAGCGTTGATGACCATAAGATCTTAGCCAAAGGGAGCTGCCTTGTCCATGTTTGTGCCCCTTCCCTGGGACAGTGTGCATCCAGGACACAGATGTACAAAGGCCAGCTCCCTTTACTTCAATATCTATCCTATTTCAAGGCAGTTCTCAATATCCATCCTATTTCAAGAGCTCCCAGTAAGGTCTCTGCTGCAATTGTATCACAGTTCAACTTCCCACTCTGTCTAATCTTGCTCATCACACCTGTCACAGCTGGTATTCCACGTCACATGATGTAAGAAGGGATAAAAAAACTCAGAGAAGTGAGAGTGATCAAGTGGAAGTACTACGTAAGACTGGGGGACCTGCCAGCTGAATATGTTCATCAGGAGGTCCTGGTGGACACTCCATTTACCTAAGTGATCAGGAATACATGGGTGAGACAGGCTCTGGCATCTCTGAGAAACTCAGTGTGGCTACGGGTAGGAGATGCTATTAGAAAGCTGGATTTACGGATAGTGAAGAGGATGATGAAATTCCAACTAACAGAGGCCAGGTGGTGACACCTGAATAAGTGATGCTATTTCTCTGAGGGGCAAGATTAGAATGTCAGCTTAATGGGGAAGTTATAGAGATGGTTAATATAATACGGTGGCCCTAGGAGCAAAATGGATGGAGGGCCCTCCAGAGTATTGTTCAATCTACACAGTCAAAAGAAATCAAGAAGGGATGATCACAAGGCTGAGCACAGTTAATTCCCTTGCCTCATCTCCAGACCTGAGACAGATTTTGAACCCGGAGCCCTGAAGAAAACGCCAGCTCTACCACAGAAGCTGAAAGAGGAGGAAGAAAAGATCAATCTTGGCTCATGTATGGGTCAGCTCAAAATGTGAGTGCCAGTGAAAAAGGGATGATGGCTGCATTATTGTTCCATGCAGGGTGGACCTTATTGGGGTGGGGCTGGAGGGAGAAGAAACCCTTCCAATGAGCAGAGTGCCTAATGGTGTATCTGCTCATTCAGCTTGTGTGGCAATGCAAGTGGCCTAAGATAATAAATATATGGAAAGTCATGGTTAGTGGCGAATGGGCTGGAAAAAACATATTAGAAGATGTGGTACAAAATGCTTGGGTGGAGAGGCATGTGTATGGACCTGTGAAATGGAGTACAAAGAGTAAATTCCCTGTATCACATGTTAAAGCCTCCAGAAAGCAGCCATCAAGGAAGAAGCAATAAAAAATAAACAGACAAAGAGACATCAGCCAGCTCTCTCATCAACACAGTGGTTACATGGTGGAGTAGTAATACTGGCATACAAGAAGCACTTCATGGACTTCCATTCACCAAGACAGACCCAGCTGCTGCTGGCTGATATCCAGGGTGTTAGCAACATAGACCAATGCTCAGCTGCTGACATTGCACCATCCTTTGAGAAGATTGGAGGCATGCCGATTACATTGGAACCATAATACCCTGGAAGGGACACTTTTGTCTTGATTAGAAATATCACATATTCGGGTGTGGGTTTGACTTAGTCATCTATACAGTGTTTGGTGCACCAACAAAGAATCTCATATAATACCATGTCAGACCAAAGACACTTTTCAGCAAAGAAAGTCATGTGGTGGAATGTGGCCATGGAACCCACTGGTTCTATCACTTAACCACACCCAGAGCTGCTACCCTGATAGACATACAGACTGGCCTCATGCAAATGAAGCACTAGTTCAGAGATAATACCCAGTAAGAATAGAATACCATTCTCTAGGATGCACTATCTATTCTATTAGTGATAACGAAATGTGGTTTTGTTCATAGCAGGAAGAATACGAGGACTGTCCAGAAAAAAATCAGCCATAGACGCCTCATGTTACATGGCTGGATACTTTCCAGACAGCGCTTGTATGTGAGTCAAGGAATACATGAGTGGGTGCAGAACTGCATTCTGTTGATTGTCACTCCTAGTGACCCACTTGAGAAATCTGCACTTTTTCTCTGCACAACACTGGAATCTTATGTGTTTAGAATTCCTGGTTTTCAAGGGGGAATGCTTCTACCAAAGGACACAGCAAAAGTCCCATGACATGTTAGGCTATAGTGGTCATCTAGGGCTCCTCGTACCAAGTGACAGGCAAAAAATGGAGTCACCATCCTGCCCAGAATAATTGACCATAATCGTCAAGTGGAGGTAGGGGTGTTAGGAGTACAGAGCACTGCATGTTTTCTACCCAGGTGATCCACGGAGCACGTCTTGGCATTTCCTTGCCTAAGGGACAAATGCTGTGTCAAAAGTCTGAGAAGAGGCCGGAAACGATGGCTCAGACTTTTGCTTTAAGTTCTGACAACAGCAAATCCTGAATTCTGGTTGATCTCTCTGATTAGGGAAGCGTATGAGAAGAAGGGAACAAACCTCAGTCCCAACCACTGCAGCTGGTCTCAACACTGGACCTGATTCTCATTATAACCTCCTCTATCATGTTTTCTAAATTTCTGTCATTCGACCTAAAGTGTCAGCTAACACCGCTACTGGTCTAGACGCTCATGTGGTAAGACAACTCAGGACTTTATCCCTAAAAGGCTGAGCCAGCATTTCCAGCCTTTTCTCAGACGTTTGCCACTGCATTTGTCCCTTGGGCAAGGGAGTACCAAGACGTGCTCCGTGGATCACCTGGGTAGAAAACATGCAGTGCTCTGTACTCCTAACACCCCTACCTCCACTTGACGATTATGGTCAATTATTCTGGGCAGGATGGTGACTCCATTTTTTGCCCGTCACTTGGTACGAGGAGCCCTAGATGACCACTATAGCCTAACGTGTCATGGGACTTTTGCTGTGTCCTTTGGTAGAAGCATTCCCCCTTGAAAACCAGGAATTCTGAACACATAGATTCCAGTGTTGTGCAGAGAAAAAGTGCACAGTTCCCAAGTGGGTCACTAGGAGTGACAATCAAGAGAACGCAGTTCTGCACCCACTCATGTATTCCTTGACTTGCATGCAAGGGCTGTCTGGAAAGTATCCAGCCATGTAACATGAAAAATAGAGGCATCCATAGCTTATTTTTTTCTGGACAGCCCTCGTATTCTTCCTGCTGTGAACAAAACCAGGTTTCATCATCACTGAAGTGGAGTAGATAGTGCAAATGAAGCGAGTGGGTCTAAGAGATGCCAGGGGTTGGATGGAAGTGGACGCATGACTCAGATTCACCCTCAGGGCTGAGGTGCATGTCCCCACCTGCTGGACTTGGGGGCTGTAGGCTCTTAACTGAAACCCTACCTAATTAGGTACGTTGCTTCACTAAAGACAGCATCCTTACTCATAGGCTCCTTTCCTCCCCAAGTGCAACCTGCATGCAATGATTGGTCAGTGTTGACATACAAATGTCTCATTTTCTTGCCTCAATAAAAAAGGGTATTTCCGATTCAAAGCTTTCTTGAGAAGAATCTGTGGCTTCTGTTACCACGGCCCATGGATCAAATTCTTCCTTTGCCAAATCCTGCTGCCCTTAGCCACTGTAATAGTGAGGACTCTGTCCAGTAACCTTCTACATGAATATCTAAGAGTCTCAGATTCTGATTCTGATTCCTGGGAAACCCGGCCTATGACAAAAGAGTATGTATTAGTTAGGGTAAACTCTAGGCTGTTGTATCAAGGAGACCTAAACATAAAAAGGCTTTAGTAATAGAGGACGTTATTTCTCTTTGATGTAATAATCTGGATGGTCTAGGCTGGCAAGCAACTTTGCTTCATGTGGTTTATTCAAGGACCCAGGTTCCCACTATCTTATTGATTGACTACTCCCCTGAGTGTTGCCTCATATGATTGGTTGAAGCTGTTTTCCCACTTTGCTCCAGGCCACAGGAAGGGGGCAAAGAGCATGGAAGACCACATGACTTAAAGCACAGACCTGGATGTGGCACACTTTTTTTGCTCACACCTGGAAGACTTAATCACATCATGCCTAGCTACTGAGGATGCTGGGAAATGTAGTTCCTAACTTATGTGCCTAGTCTGAACTCTGTAATAGTGGAAGAAGAGAACAGGTTTTGTATATATAAGTAAATTTAGTATGGGTGAGGAGGCTAGGGTGGGAAGCAGAAATCATTTCATGTATAAATGGAATGCTAAGCTAAGGTGCTAGAAGTTTATTCTGAAAAAGGTAGGGAGTCATTGATTAAGGCAGGGATTGTATAGTGAATGATTTTCAAGAGAAAATTTTATTGTTAGGTAAGCTAAACAACCACATTGCTCTTCATGTGGAAACACTGTTTAGTCATGGCATCTTTTATGAATAGATGTGATCTCTTATTTCAACATAGTTAATGTTTCGGTTCCCTACCTTCTCCTCAGCTGATGAAAAAATGGATATTATCCCATCAGAACAACTGTGGATGAATTGTTCTCAACATTTTTTGAATGAAGAATGAACAGCAAAAAAAATAGACTGCCATCTATTAATACTAAGAGATGGAGATGGGGTAATATGTAAATAAGAACACCAGAGTCTTGGGTCTAGTTAAGAGTCCTGAGCTGGGCCTCACACACTGGCCCTGTCTTCAGATTTATGGCTTTTTCCAAATTGCCTGGCTTCTCTGGCATTCACCTCTAAATTAGGTTGTTTGACAAAATAAGCTCGAAGTTTCCCGTCAGCTTAAAAACTGACTTGAATTGGCACGGAAACTGAAGTCTGGAACCAGGTAGAGTTGGAGCTCAAGACATGTTTGTTAAATTTAATTAAATTTTTTATTTTAATTTTAGCAAAGCAAATCAAGGCTTGACCTTCAGCCCACATGGGAAGCCCACCCGCTACCATCACTTTAGCATCAGTAACAACAAACAAGGAGCCTAGTGGGCGTTCTGCGATCTCTAATAAACTGTCTGAGGAGATGAGATTTATTTTTATCTGCTACTCCAGATGCCAGTTCCACTGAACGATGAGCAAAGGGGACATTCCAGAGAGAGGCCTCTGGACAGCCAGTGGCCACCTGGAATCTTATCTCATACATCACAAAGGTTTAGAGATAAAGGGTAGGCAATCGGGGCAACATCTAATGTGCTCTTTTCCTCATGGTATTGTGCCTCCTACAGGCAAGGGATTGTGGGAGACTGGTGTTTAAAGGAGGAGCAAACCGGGCATGGCTGGGTTGCCATTAGGTCTGGGCAGCAGAGCACATTCTCAGTTTCATGCAGGTGCCTTGGGCATGAGGGCCACATCCCCACTATTTTGGGCCTCATTTGGAAGTGCAGAGTCTGTGATGGCAGTGACATAAGGAGCCGAGGAGGGCAAGGGGGAGACCCGTGGCAGAACGCAGCAAACTAAGCTGGAGATTCACCGTGACACCAGGGCTCACATTTGCAAAAAGAACCACAAGACCTCCTGCGACACGTGACCCTGACACCCCATTTCAGCATCTTAAAAAAAAAAAGAAGGAAAGTAGCACTGGCCGGAGGTTCAGTCTTAAGTGAGTTTAGTAAACCCGAGCTGTCAGCTGAAGCGCAAGAATGACGTATTGGTGACCAGAATCAGTGGGCAGCAAGGTGTGCGCACAAACAGGCCGTGCTTTGATGGCAGGTCCTTCCCTTCCGGGTATTTTCGAAAGGCTAAGTTACTTGTAAAGTTGTATTTCCCCCAGATTAGTGCTCACAGCAGTACTTAAAACGCTAGCGGGGGGGCAGAATTGGTATCATGTTTGTCTTTACAATGGGAGACGTAGGACACCTGGCCCTCTGTTAATAGTGGGGTGCTATGCAAGAGGCAGCCGGGGCACAATGCAGCTCTTCTTCGGAATCGGGACCCATCTGCACCCCGCAGAAGGAAGACAAAAGGGGATTGTTAGCTCGGAAAGGCACCTTGACGCAGCCGTAGCATGCCGTTTGTCTCTCCCATTCATTGCCCCATCTGCTAAGTGAGAGCTCTCTGACACAGGTTGGTGCAGAACTCTTAAAGCCCTTAGTCTGCTTCCTATTGGTTCCACATGTGTTTGTATTTGTTCTCAGTAGGCAGAGATTCCAGAGAGAAAACGAACCGCTGCAGATCGATTGCAGCATCAGTCATGCAGAAGACACGGTGGAGCGTGCCATTTGATTTTGATCTTGCTTTAACCCTTGCAAGGCGTCGCCCCAGCTCCTTGGCGTCTCTTCACCTCGATTTTGGTTTGAAGTCTCAGACGCTAAAAGGGAGGAGGAAGGGCAGTGCCATCATGCCCTCATGTCAGGAAATGCAGTATTTCCCCTTTAAGCTGTTCAGACCTCAAAACCTTGCAGTTTCTGTCTGGGACAGAGCAATGGGAAAGCCAGAAAGCATTAATGGGTGTGCGTGTGTGCGTGCGTGCGCGCGTGTGCGTGCGTGTGTGTGCGTGTGTGCGTGCGTGTGTGTGCGTGCGTGCGTGTGTGTGCGTGTGTGCGTGCGTGTGTGGGCGCGTGCATGTGCGTGCGCTTGTGTGCGTGTGTGTGCGTGTGCGTGTGTGTGTGCGTGTGTGCGCGCGTGTGTGTGCGTGCGTGCGCGTGCGTGTGTGTGTGTGCGTGCGTGCGTGTGCACGTGTGTGAGATCGCTGCTGTGCAGAGATATGTCTTGTTTATACAGACAATGATAATTCCAACGAAAGCACATGGACAGCGCCGGCAGAGTCTGGGCCCCGACTGACAAAAGACAGACCGGCCGAACCCGATGGTTTACTTAGGCGACCATTCTCGCCAGCGTCATTCGTCTTTGTCCTTCTCTCCCTTATTTTGTTTTAAATTCAATGAGATGGAGTTGAGGATGCGGTGTCTGTTTCAGCCTTGGCATTGCCGTTTCCACATTTAGCCTGGATTATGTTACAGCCATCGTGATGCTGGGATGTTTTTCTATGTACGACTTGGAGATAGAAGAGAGAAACAGGAAAGGCGTGGCGTCTCCTCTGAAAGTTTTTTGTCATGGGGTCTGGAAGTTGCATGAGTGTGTGTGAGAGAGAGAGAGGAGAGAGAGAGAGAGAGGAGAGAGAAGGGACTGCTCAGCCAAACAAAGCTTTTACCCCTTGATTATGCTCCTTATCTTCTCAGTAAGGGTATCTGCTGCTTCCCTGAAAACTCAGGAGCTAAAAATGGAGACCCTGGAGACCGGAAGGAGCCCCCACCTCACTCTGCAGTGGGAAGCCTGAGGTTTGGGAGTGGTCCAGTACAGACCAACCCAGGGGTGCTCTCGCCAGCCGCCGTCGTCCCATTTTCTGCCCTCGTCGCTGCTCCGTTGGCATAGGCAGACCTGCCCCTCTCCTCTCCTTTCTTTCCTGGGAGGGAGAACTCTATCCTGCAGGGCTTCTGCTGTCAGAGGCAATGGAAAGCATAGTCCAAGCTGGCTTACATAAAAAAGGTGTTTAATAAGTTCACAGAAACGTGTGAGACACGGGTAGGGCTGGAGTTGGTCCTGGCTGAACTGGGGGACTCCAGAGTCTTCAGGAGCTGATCCCTGTCCGTCCTGGACTCATCTCTGCTTTTCCTACGTCTGGCTTCTCTCTCAGACTCCATCTGTTGGCACGATGACTGCATTAGTCCCTTCCAGCTTCATGTCTGGGTAGAAAGCAAACCTGTCTTTCTCCTCGTAGTCCCAGAAAATGTCTCCCTGGGTCTGGCTTCGATTAGTTCACACGCACAACCACGAACCAACCCTGTGGACAGGGGAAGGCAGTTCCCTGGCCAAGGCTGAAGTTATGCTCTTGAGTCTGGAAAGGAAGTCGGCCTGAAGTTCATGGGAGGGAAAGTCATTGCTGAGAGAAAAATCTGGATGCCGTTATCAGAGGAAGGGGGCACAGACACGGCCGTCCCAACAGCAGTCCGAAAATTATCCATCGCAAGAGTCCTAGACGATTAACAGAAAAATATGGTAATTTGGTCACCCAACTCCGTGTGAGTAAGAAAGTATGAGTGTATGTATGTGTTGTGTGTGTGTGTGCACGTGAGCACGTGAGCGTGCATGTGTGCACGCGCGCACGCGCTGGTACGGGTGCTGCTCACACTCGCCACCTGTGGCCTTAGGTGTCCTGGGCTCACACCCACATTCTGGCTGCGACGGATTCTTTGACTTTTTGACGCGTCACTTGCAATTCGGTTTGCTTTAGATTTATGCTACAGAGATTTGGGGTTAACTCGCCATAATTTCGAGCGAAAGAAGTCCTTCATTAACAGGCTCATTCATCTTTTCTTGTTTACTCCTGCCAGAAGTAAAAACAATATTCCATAAAAATTGAATAATTGCTTAAAAACATTTGCTATACTGCCTGCCGGGATTTGGAGCCTTGTCCCAAAGCCTGCTTTTCTACATTACCTGCGGTGTTTCAGAAGAAATGGCTGCCCTTCCTCCTCCACCGTCTAAGACCCTTCTTGGGAAAATAAGTTTTGCTTAAGTGCACCCAGGATGAGTGAGTATACTCGTGTATAAAAAAATGAGATGATTTGTCTTTTCAGTGAAAACATCTTTTGCTGTATCAAGCTCATGCCCTGCCGCAGGAATCTATTGGTGCACCAATGAGCACCTCCCCACCAATGTTTCAGCAGCTGAAATGCAAAGTCTTATTCAGAGACGAACGTGCACACCACATTGACAGTCTGAAATTCAGTCTTCAAGCATCGCTGGATTAGGATGAACATTACGATACCTTGTTATTCTTTTCATTTAGATGGCAGCCAATAAATGCGTACCCCCACCCATCCCCCATCTCCAAAGCATATTCCAAAAGGTTTAGGTTCATACCATTTTAACCGGCTGACATCTAAATATTTACCCTACTCCGTAGGTGCCCAGGGCAGATGGCACAGCCCGGTATTTACAGGGCGGGCATAGCCACAAATACACACGGGAAGTCACGCACCCACGTTTGTGATGGTTAGGAGCACATTTCTGATTGTGTTCTTAAAAGAGTGCTTCAGTGGGTGTCCCTCTGTGTCAGGTACCATGGCTGTGAAGTAAGTAGCACAGTGCCTATCGCATAGTAAGGCGATCGAAAACATGAGCTCCATTAAAATGACGGTAGTTGTTACATGATCTTAATTATCAGAGAGTATCTTTGGTAATGTTCATTCTCTTGGGCTTTTATATTTCTGCCTTGGGAAAGGGGGTCTCACCACTATTTAGTTCAACCACTCAGGCTCTCTCATTGACCCAAAGAGAGTGAGTGCCTTTATTATTATTCCTGCAAAGGAATCTAAATAAGTGCGTACCTTCTGTGGATGTTCATGCATTTCTTTCCCTGGAAGTTCCCTGCACTCCAGTGACCATGGCTCTCGCAGAATGCGTGCTGCTCACTCGCCAGCCCCGCTGAGCACACTGCTGGCCCTGCCTGCTCCTTGTCCCCGTGTTCCAGAGTATGTGTCGTACCACCGACTTGGCTCATCATGGTTACGGTTTTCTGGTAGCCTCTCCCAGCCGGAGTGTAAGCTCCATGAAAGCAAGAGTCTTTGTGTCTTCTGTTGAGGGATGTATCCCAGGCAACTTGAACACTATTTCTTTCTATCCCAAATGACATTTCTTTTTTTTTGGATGAAATGGTAGATTTAGATTTACAGTGTTTCTGGGTTCAGAGCAACTCCATTTCATGTAAGAGAGGGAATGAAATGTTCACATTGGCCAACCCTCCTTGATGGCCATCATGGGCAACACGGCGAACTTTCTCGTACCTTCCTGACGTTGGGGAGGGGCATCTATTCTGACTCGGTCCTCGTGGGGTTCAGACAAGAAGGCTGGCAGCACAGATGCTCATGACTTAAACAGTCCCTGGTGTGTTGGTAGTGGGAACTGAATAAATAAGAGGAAAAATATTGTCATGTTTTTAATCACCCAGACTCCAAACTTCTTTCCTCTGAGGACATCAGATCCACCCCCTCCCCCAGGGCAGACTCCAGAGTCCTCTGAGGCTTCCTTCTCTGCCTCTTCCTGCACCAACTTATCAGTAGAGCAACTGTCTCGCACGTGACCAAGCTCCAAAAGGACTGCCGACTTAATCAGATAACACAGGATCTGGTACAAATAGCACCCCTTTTTGATGCACTGGTAATCTTTACCAAATCTTTTATTACAAAATAAAATGACATGTAATAAAATGACAGTTCAAGACCAGACGTTGTTTCTGCCAGACCCTGCAGTTCACCTTTTCTGTTGTAAAATAATGCAGAGGTGGAGGGCTGGTGTGGGGGCCCCACTAGTGGTCAGCTTGGCCATGTCTGTGTGGTCCTTGTCCTCGTGATCCAGGGTCAGGGCTGAGCGTGAGTCTGCATGTCTGTGCTCCAGGCTGGAAGCATAATGAAAGGGCAAGGAACAGAGGGACTAAAGAAGCTCCCATATTCTGAACTTGAATAACCAGAACTTGGTCTTGTGGTCATAACTATTTATGAGGGAGGTCTGGAAGTATAGCTTTTCTTGTGGTGGATGGCCATATGATCAGACAACGTTGGGATTTCTATTACTAAGAAAGAATTTCTATTACTGAGAATAGATATGGAGGTGGCCAATGAGCCTCCTCAGTCCAAATCACCTTTATTATACTCACTACCTGGAGCAGGGATTATTATAATCACTTACTAGGTGCCCGCACTTGCTTTTCTAGAAGTTTAGAATGACAACTTAACTGTTTCTTAAAGAATATTCTCTTCATGTCACTCCGTGGCCCTAAACTTTAAACATTTGCCAATTAACAATTGGATGAAGTCCAATCTCAATAGGCTACAATTTCAGGAAGTGGCATTATGCAATAGAAAGAATTAGGTGGAGAACCCCCTGCCCCCACCAGTCCCCCCCCAAACAGAACAAGAACTGCTGCTTCATAGCCCTGTGTCGGCTGGGTGGGTCATCTGGTGGCTTCACGTGGGCTCACTCACGCAGCCGCATTTAGCTGGGGGGAAGGTTGGGCTGGGAATTCTGGGATACCCTCACTCACACCTGGAGGCGTGTGCTGGCTATTGGCTGTGGGGCCCCAGTTCTCCCTGTGTGCCCCGTTATCCTTCGGGGGGCCAGGCTGGCTGCCTTGTGTTGTGGTCTATGGGTAATGTTTCCATTGACGAAAACCAAACAGGGAAGCCTCGTAGGACCTTGCCTTGGCGGTCATACAATCCCATCTCTGCCACATCTCTGTCACGCATCCTTCCTGATTCAGAGGGTGGAGAAACAGATGGTACTTCTGTTTGGAAGCTGAGGTGAAGGCAGGTTGAAAAGAGGAAATCTTTCCAGGACATCTGCAATTTGTGTGACCTTAGACAAACCACCTATATGACTGAAACCTCAGTTTCCCCATCTGGAAAATAGGGACAATAGCCACATATCTAGGGTACTTAGAGAAATGAGTGCCATCAGGCTGGTGAAGTAGCTTGAGCAAAGGCATCGTAGTCAGTATTAATTCCACCCCCACTTCAGAGTTCTCAGATACCCTGCCATGTATCCCGCTGATGGGAAAATTGCACCCCTGCCTGTCTCTTCATGGCCCCCTGAACCCCCACTCATGTTCCCCCTCAGTGCTTCTGCATTTGCCTTTACCTGACACATTTCCCCCCTTCACCTCTTAGTCTACAAAACTTTGTCAGTATTTGGGGATATCAAGTCCCATTTTCTTCTTCAAGCCTTGAACCCTGGGGCCATCTTGATTTCTTGGCCAGTTAAATTCTAGCATACCTGGTGCCTTATGCCCCAGTTAGCCGTTTGATTATATGGGTTCCTATGACTATTGCACTGTCACATGGAGTTATAATATTTTACATTAACCCTCTTTACCGTTTTAAACTGCCCATCACCAGCTATATTATGAACACTTAAAGGGTATAAAGACTGTAGGATAGAATGCTGAAATAGACTTGAAAGATTAGTCACATGGCCCCAGTTTTAGCCTTAATACCTGCTAGCTTGAGTAGGCAGGAGCAAGCCACTTAACTTTTCTGAATCTTTGTTTCAGAATCATCAAAATGATAATACACTGAGCCTGCTTAGCAGTCTCTTAGTAAGCCTCTGCTAAGATTTGTAGGAACATTCATTAAGCATCGTGAAGTATCACATAAATATTTGGTTCGTTGTGTTATGTTTGATGAATATTTTTGAATAAATACTAAATAAATATGAAGTACAGGAAACTAGATCTACTGAATTTATTTGTGCAGGGATATGGATGCTTTTAAATTTTATCTCCCCAAGGGAAACCAGTATACCGTGGTTTTGGCAATGCCAGTTTGATGGGTTCCAGTTGAATGACTCCATCATGCACAATTATAATTCCAATTTTCAATGTAGTTTAGCAAGAGAAGACATGAGCAGAGGTCCAACATTATTCTAAAATAGTTTCTGTTACAAAGTTTCATTCAGGGGGAACGTTTTGGAGAAGACTAAAGTTTGGTCAGCTGTGGCATAAATGCCATATCAATGTGGTTACAATGCAGTGAACTTTTAAATATACCAGAAAAAAACTTTGTTTTGCACTACAGGAAGGTCTCCTAGCCTAGCTGCATGGCAGATAGATGAAGCTGACCAGAGTGAGGTTAGAACGGAAAGATTGTAACTTGTCAGGCTCCACACAAAACTGTTATATGCAGATCCCCAGAGAATTGCGTGTTTCTGTGAGTTTTAAGAATTTGTAGGTATGTAGAGGTATAGAGTTTCGGTGTCTATCACATATATCTTCAAGAAGGTCATCTTGCTGTTGAACACCAAACTCTCGCTGAAATGTGAGACTTTCTTCTTTATCCTAAATGGGGATGGTGAACAGCTGGTCAGTGTCATTGTTATGACAATTTTCATGCATTTGAATTCAGTTGATAAGCTGTCCCCCCTATTTTCCTTCATCCCAGCTTTCTTAACCTTCTTAGAGAGGTCCTATTTTTCCTCCCCCAAATCATTTTTATTACCATTTTCAGGCCTCAGAGAATTCAGGCCTTGAACTGGACAGAAAGATCAAGTACCTCCTGGCCAACGCTGGTGATGACATTACTCCTTGTGTTTCCTTTGTGACACTGATGATAATATGTCCTGGCATCACATATCTCATCGTTGATTCGAATTCACATCAGGTATGGTAGCAGAGCTCTTGCTTTAAAAAACGGTTCTTCAGTGTTGGTCTTTACACATTTAAAAGTTTGTCCTTATTATTTGATATTTGGAATATATAAATAAACACACAAGACAAAAATAAAAGTGACACATAATCCCTCTATTCGGGGATAGCGCTCCATTAAGATGTTGGCTTCACAGTCTCCGGGCAGGAAAGGTCTTCTCAGCCCTCCCTGGTACGATTGCCCTCTCTGCCAGGGTCCTCTCCCTGCCCCGTAGGAGACCAGCTGTGATCTGAGCTAGACAGCGTGGCCTGTGGTAGGAGAGTGGCCTGACGAGACATCGAGTATTATAAAGAAAAGAAAAAGATACTCAGCCAAATTCTGCAAATCTTGGAAAATGAATATTACCTCTACTGAGAGATCTCATAAGTACTCAGAGGGTGCCAAAAAATGCATACACATTTTAAGGGAGGAAAAAACCGTATTAAAATTGTAATAGTAAATACCAATCACAAAGGATGAACACCAGTCACGTATGACTTCGGCAATTACAAGAGGTGCTCAGAGTGGTCACCCTCAGTATTCATGTAACACATAGATAACATCGCTTAAAATGTGTACACATTTTTTTTGGCACTCTCAGGGGTGTGTGTGTGTGTGTGTGTGTGTGTGTGTGTCATTGTTAGAAGTGTTTCTGGAAGATAGTAAGAGCTAAATAAGTGTTGACTACTGTATTTGTAGTTGCAATAGCCTTGTTCTTATTGCTGTCATGGTTTTTGTCATCATCATCAGTAAATGCCTCCTACAGGCTGAGCCTGACCCTGGAGTCTAGCCCCTGGGACACTGTGGTAGACGGTTGCCCTCGGGACCTCTCGGTTTGGCAGGAGTGACGAATGTAATTGTGTAAATGTAGTCCTCAGCAGATCAAAACCAGAACACAACACCCCCCCAACCAACCACCCTTTCCCTCGGTTAGCTTCCCGGCTTTCCTGAGATACCTACCGCGTCCGGGCTGGGGAGAACACACCAAGTCGTCCTCACTACTTGGGCCGTTCTCGGCCTCCTTCAGTAATTTATCCACCTCCCCGTTCGTATGTCACTCATCGTTTCATCGCCAGCAAACATCTTCATGAGCGAAGAAGCTATTCGTGGCCCTGTGTTTTTAATGTCATCTGTCATCAGCTTCGTCACTCACTGGTCCGAGAAGGAGGCTCTGCCCTGATTACCCACTTCTGACGGCTGCAATCAGGGAACGTTCCGGGACTCTCACGGC
>PVJL010006971.1:0-84393 GCA_004026885.1 Lyroderma lyra
AAGGGGTTCCCACACCTCTTGGTGCCTTTCTCCTCGAGGAAGAGGCTGTAAGCAGAGTTTCATTTCTACCAAGCACAATGAAAACATACTGCTGTCAGTAACACGTGATTCCTCCACATACACTTCTTTTTCCCTCCTGGATCGCAGACCATGAGCAAAAATATCGGTAGCAAACACTCCCTTTGCCCATGCAAAGGCTTCACATCCCGCTTGCTGTAAAGGCCTAACGTGTCCAGTTTGTTCAGCCCACACACAAGCTTCATTCGGAATGTCTGTTGTGTATTCGGCTTATGTGACACTGTTTGTAAATAAGGGACTATGTACCAGGGGGTTATTACTGATTAAATAATTATTAAAAATACATGTGATAATGTGCGTTTTGTATTAACTACTGTATTTGTACTATAAATAAGTGAAGTAAAACAACGGGCATGAAGAAAAATAAAAACTAAGTTCTGCTACTGGCTTGCAACGTGGTGATACAGAATATCCGTCTCTGAGTCAATCATTTTAGATATCAAATGTCTGGTGGGTAGTTAAAATGACCAGATCTGTTTCTCAATTAAGAATGAGTCTTAACACCTTAGGTCTCCAGCCATCGGTCGACACAGCTTAAAGGACATTATTACATATGCTACCTAGGTAGGTCCAAAACAAAACTCTGAAATAAAAATGCTTGACCAACGTCATGCACACTCAGGAAGATCCAATCCATTCTCTCTGTATCAGACGACACTGGTACTATGTTCTCTAAATTCTCATCACAGCAGAACAGAAAGTCAAAGCTGGCCCCACAGAAAACATACAGGCAGCTGCCTTAGGTGACCCTGTTGTGTCTTTCTGGTCCCCTTTTCTACCCGATACCCAACACTTTCCATCTCCTTCATGTCAAGATTTTGGAGTAAAACTAGGCCACCATGATTGAAACCTTTCTGGGTCTCTTCCCTCCCTTACCTAGTAAAATGTACCATTCCATGGCCTGGTCTCGCAAGGTGACCTGCCTGAAGTCAGCTCGGTAACAGCTCAGCCTCAAACCACTGGTGGCCTGCTCTGCCTCTGTTAATTCAATGGACATTTACTGAGCGTCTACCAGGTGCCAAGCATTAAGCCAGGTGTTAGGGACAAAGCGATGAGCAAAACAGTCATAAATCCATCCCTCAAGCCAGTGAGGAAAGAGAGAAGTAATGAGCAAAAAGTTTGCCAAGACCAAGGGTGATAAATGCTCACAGAAAACAAATATAAGGAGGGATAAGGCGTTCAGGAGAGGACAGGGTACGAGGGACTCACCCCAAGATCACAACATCTCAGTTCAGACTTGGCAAACATCTGAACTCTTTTAAGCATTCAAAAACAGTCCCACCAAATTAACCTGAAGTATAGACACAAAGATTTTAGTAAAATGTAGGTAATTATTCATGTATTTTTAAACTCTAAATTGAAAGTGTTCTATCTGACTTTAAACAAACGAATGAAATCCCACTGGTATAAAAGACAGTTAAGCAATTTTAGAAAACTGTAGAAACACATTCTTTTCTTGACTGGCTCTCTGGCTGTCAAAACAATACATTCAAGGGCTGTCCACAAAGTATCCAGCCATGTAATATAAAAAGGAGAGGCATTTATGGCTGGATTTTTTCCTGGACAGCCCTTGTATATATAATAAGGGGTGGCTGAAAACATAATTTTACTTGGTGAGTAAAAAGTATGACACTTTTTAAGACTTTATAAGGACAGGAGAAATCGGGCCATTACTGTAAGAAAAAAAAAGTTAAGTACAAAGCATCTGTAAATGACAAAGTAACACTGCAAAACCAAAACAGCTTCCTTTTTTATTAATGCTCAAGAAGTGAACTGTAAATGACATTTAATAAGCAAAACACGAATGAACACACCGAATCTGTATGTATAGTATCTGTAAACATACACATTACAGGGATTTAATAATCCTAGTCTAACAATGAGAGCAGTTGGTTCTCTGACCTCAAAATAAATTCAGTGCTGGCATTACTGTTTCTAACTTACAGTGTTTTATAACTTACGGGAAGAATTACAGACTTCCAAGTTCAAAGTAGTCAGGGATTTCATGTTAAGGTATAAATAGAGTTTTTAAGAAATAAGTTGTATAATAAAATAAGTTCACTTTTAAATCACAGTACAGTCATGTTCTTCCATCAATAAAAATATTCCTTGGTTATAAAGCAGCTGTATTTTGCAAATGTATTTCAGGAAAATAGCTCTAGCAATATTTGAAATACCACACTTTTTTAAAAAAAGGCAGCAAAGGAACAGAATTTAGATTTTAAATAGTATATTGCAAAATAGTTCAACATATTATTTCTAAGCACAAAGTTAGCTCCATTCTGAAGGATGCTTTTAATCTTATAAAGCAAACTGTTCTGATATTTCTGTTGTAGTTAAAAGTCTAAATATCTACAATGAGAGATAAATCTTTACAGATATAGGACCATAAACTTTAATATGTATCCACAACACCAATGTTTTGCATTATTGTATCACTCTATTATGAAACTTAGTTAATATGTGCTCGATGAGGAAAATAAAAACATGATACAGTTCTGTAGCTTTGTAACAGGCTGAATTTGCAACAATTGAAAATATAAAAATAGACACAATAGCAAACACAACACAAGCTTTATGAGTAATAAAACAAAAAATTGAGAAATCATAAACATTTAAATGAGTAACTACTACATTCTTCCTGACACATCTTAATTCACTCTCTTCTCTTAAATATAGTTTTTAAACATCCCAGGAGGAAATAATGGCAAATTCTCTTTAAAAATGAAAGTGCATCATGTTTTAAAAGTGCTTTGTATGTGTGTACAATGGGGGTGGGGGGGCAAAAAAACAGAATTATCTTCTGGAAGGCGGGCCCCCTATAGTACAGGCTTCCCCCGCTAGGTGAGTGTTCTAGGACCCCATCTGCATCCACGTACTGGCTGGCGTTGTGAGAGGCTGCGTTCAGCTTCAGTGAATTTTTCTGGAGACTCTTTCAACATGTCTGCCCATTTCATGATGGGTGATCTGCACAAACAACGTGCGGCATGACAACGCACCTGCCCACACTGCACTGAGTGTTCAGCAGTTTTTTGGTTTTGCTTTGTTTTTAATTTTTTTCTTTTTATTGTTAGGTTTATTGGGGTGACAATGATTAGTAAAAATTACATAGGTTCAAGGTGTGCAATTCTACAGTACGTCATCTATGTGTTGTGTTATGTGTTCAGCAGTTTTTGACCAAAAACAGCATGACCCCCACGCTCCACCCTCCCTATTCACCGGATCTTGCCCCGAGTGACTTTTTTTTGTTTCCCTGGATGAAAAAATCCTCAAAGGGAAACGTTTTGCTGATGTGGAAGAAGTGAAACAAAAAACAACAGAAGCACTAAAAGGCATCAAAATCAACGAGTTCAAAAACTGTTCTGAGCAGTGGGAAAAGCGTCTCGGTAGGCGTATTGCGTCACACGGAGAGTACTTGGAAGGTGACTGAAGTTCAAACATGTAAGAGTAAGGACACGGTTTTTTATAAATAAATTCCCATTTTGGGGGGCCCCCTCACATGTGTTTTATAGTGATGCCCAATAAGGAAGTTAAATAATATGTGCAAAAGATTCTAATTATGAGTTGAATTCATAAACCTAATTACAGTTTTTGTAATTCATCCAAACGAGGCAGTCACCAACACAGAAGGAAAACGGAGACCACATACTTTGTACGGAGGAAAGAACGGGAGCCCGGACCAGGAGCCCCGGCCGGGAGCCCGCGTTCTGGCCTTAGCTCTGCTAACGGGCGTCAGTGAGCCTGCCCGTGGGGACAGACGCGTTAGACTCCCATTTCTGTGTTTGGCAATGGGCGAGCGTCTGAGTTCAAGAGCCTCTAAGGCCCCGGCAAACGCCAAAATTCTAATATATCTTTAGATGAGACATTCCCAAAAGGGCAAATAATTTTGCCAAAAAATATGAAAAATAGACTCATCACATAGCTACTGTTCTCTTACTGTACCTGTTGGTACAGAAAGAAATAAAAGCTCCAAAAATACTTGACAGAAAGGCGTCCTGTGAACATCCAAGACACTAATCAAAGCCAGTGAAAACCCGCACAATTATGGCACATGAAAAATCCAGGATTACGTGCAAAAAATGAAACTGAGTAAGCAACATCAGTTGGTCACCTAATTGCACATTTTTTCCTAAGTCTCAGAATTTTCATGGGTCTAAAGCTTCAATAGCTTTTAAAAATACTTATTTTAAAATCATCTTCAGGAACGATGGTTCCTGCAGTTCATACCGCTAGCATTTCAGAGTGGTCACTCTGCACCGTTGGAATGGTTTCTATGAAGCTAGCCGTGCTTCCAATTTTACTTAATGGCCAAGTCAAGCTTGTCCAACCTGCAGCCCACGGGCTGCAGGCGGCGCAGGACGGCTGTGAATGCAACCCAACACGAATTCGTAAACTTTCTTAAAACATGATGAGATCTTTTTTGGCAACCTAACATTAGTGTAGGTGTATCTTAGGTGGGGCCCTAGACAATTCTTCTTCCAGCGTGGCCCAGAGAAGCCAAAAGGCTGGACACTGCTGGGCTAAATAAAGTCAGCCCTTTCCCAGACTATTTCATGCCACACACACACGTGCGCACGCACGCAGGCGCGCACACACTCCAGAAGTTGAACTCAGCAGTTCTCGTCCACAAGCTTTGACCCATTTATTCCCCGGTAGGTTACTCTGCTCGGCCGCACTAGGACCCCATGGTTGGGCTTACAGGTGAAATAGCGCGTGTCACCCACTGCTCCATCGTTCCTTCCCTTGGCGCTTCGAAGCTCCAGTCCAAGCCAGATCCCCGAAGCGAAGTCCGTGGGGCCCACGTACCTCACGGTGGCCATCTCATTGGAGCTGGTGAGGAGGACCTGGGACCCCTCGTGCAGCTTCACGGCCCCCTCAGCGCCACCCGTGCTGGCCGTGCTGCTCCAACTGCGGCGCAGGACCGTTTTTGATCTGTCCACAGGGAAAAGGCAGGAAAACTCTTAGTGCACAAGCGCGTGATGCGATTTGGGGTACCCACGTCCAGCACCAGGCTCACATTCAGTCACAAAGAGAACACCCGACGCTTACGACTTGATTTTTTAAGCTGATTTTTCTAATATTCCAAATAGTCACACTAGAATATACCTTTGTTTAACATTTTAGGGTTTTTTTCTCTTTTGACTATCTTACTACTACACTAATCAGGATTTAAGAGTTTTATAGATGTACAGTTGACTCTTGAACAGTGGGGGAACTAGGGGTGCCAACCCCCCATGCAGTTGAAAATCCATGTATAAATTTTGATTCCCCCAAAACTTAAGTTGCCCCTCAATACCAGTGGGGGGTTTGTTCCAGGTCCCCTCCCATGAATACCAAAATTCACGATGCCCAAGTCCCCTATATAAAATGGCAAAGACCAGTGCATGCCGTGGCCCTCCGCATCCGGGGACCCCCACCAGGTAGTTACTGAAAAATCTCCAGGTGTGAGTGGGCCTGCACAGTTCAGACCCATGCTGTTCAAGGGCCCACTGTGTACACAGCAATTAGGAAAAAATACACCTCTACGTACTTAACTCTCCATGTTAATGAGAGAAAGCACAAGGAAAAGAAACTAGCATTTTGGCTGTGGTAAACTGAAATTACTTTTTATTCACTTCTTAAATATTTCTCTACATAAAAATTTTTAAAAACTGTTGATCCACAACCTTGGAGAACACCCACATATGTTATGAATGAACCGCAGTCGCACAGGAGGGTTGGCCACCAGCCCTGCCCCTGACCTTGCGGAGGCTCCCGGGGGCCCAGCGAGTGTGCGGCCCCCCGGCAGCCACCACCCACTGACTGGGTAACAGCTGGGCCCCCACACAGGGAGCTCGTCCCGGGCCTGAAGCCAGTACTGCCCAGGGCCCCCCTCACGGTCACCGGAAAGTGGAAACTCGCCCACCACAGAAACATTACCAGGACCGCACGGCCGTGGCTGGGACCCCCAGCACAGGCCCCCCCCAGACGACCAGCAGCGGGGCCTGCACCTCCGCCCACACCACCGGAAGAGGCCCGCCCCCGCCGCAGGGCCAGCGCTGAGCCTGCCTCCCACGCGGCGGCACCGGTTCTGAACAGCCCCCGGGCCTGCTGATTCCCTCCGTGGTGTCGCACACGGTCACCCACTGTGCCTCCCGCCCTCCCGTTCGGAGCCCACAACAAAGGACTGCGCTCTCTAATTTTGTGGGCAGGAAAGCTGAGGTCCAAAGGTTTGTCCTCAGCCACGTGTGCCAAGGAGTGGTAGAATTCTAGTTAGAAACTATAATGGAAAAAATATCATTTACCACAACAAATGCACAAATACAATGATAAAGTTAACAAAAGAAAACAATACCTACTAAGAAAAAATGTAAACTTTACTGAAGAACATACTAAACATGAAAGAGCTTTATTCCTGAATAGAAACATGTAGGTCAATTCTCCCCAAATTCGCCCCCAAAGGGCTATTTTTTTGCAAACTGACAAAATTACTCTAAATTTCATATAAGTAATGCCAATATCTATTAATTCTTAAGCACTAGGTGCCAAACACGTCACACATTATCTCATGCAGCCTCACCCGAGCCGGTAGGTATTATTATGTCCTTCTAACGGAAGAGGAGTTTAAGGCTCAAACAAATTAAGCTATTGGCCAAGGTCAGAGAGGTGATGAGAGGACAGATGGGGCGCAGACCCAAGGCTCCCCACGCACAGAGGCCACACTCCTACAACCGTGATGGGTACAGCAATTACGAAAAGGTTGAAAAATAATACAGGAAGATTTACATCGCCTTTTTGTGAAGCTATAAAGTCACAATAATTAAAACAACGTGGCTCTTCCATAAGAATGGACTTTTCAATGAAACAGAAAAGATAACTTAGAAAAATACACAATTATTTTTTATGAGATAAAAAGTAAAACTTCAAATCAATGGGAAAGGAGTGAACATTCAATTAGGAATGATATAAAAATTAATCATTTGGGGAAAAGAATGTAATTCTTACCATCTAGTATATGTTAAAATAAATTCCAAATAAAGAGTTACATGTAAGAATTGAAATAAGAAAGAACTAATAATAGAAGAAAATAAAGCTGGACATTTGCATGATGACACACACACACGGAGGTGGGGAGGGAGGGAGACAGATATTAATACATGATTTAAAACTCTGGCATCTACTATTTGTTACATTATTATTTTTTCATTTATTAGTATGCCATAAAAGTATTTCTATAATCACAGCACAGTCTTCTAAAACACTGCAAAAGCCACACTGAGGAAAACTATTAAGAAATACGGGATATACGAGGGCTGTCCGGAAAAAACCCAGCCATAAATGCCTCCATATTTCATATTACACAGCTGGAGACTTTCTGGACAGCCCTGGCATTAAGTGGAAAAGCTTTCAAAGGGTATGTTGGGTCTGACTTGTCCAATTTTGTTTAAAAATTCAGATACATGCTTTGGGGAAAAAACTATAAAAGCGTATACCAAAATGCTGACAGTGACCATCTCAGCTAGGTGTTAAAATTATAGATGATCCTTATCTGCATTTAGTTTTTCATAACTTTTCAAATTTTTTACAATTAACTTTCATAATCAAAAGTTTTTAAAGAAAGAAACCAGTAAATAAGTGAAGTCAATACCTACACCCAAAATTAATGGTTTGGGTAAAGCCTTGACATTCTAATAAGAAGGGGTTGATTCAAGATATGTCAAATCTAAAAGCCCAGGGAAGTGAGACATTTAGAACCGAACTCCTTTGGAGAGCTATGTGTGCTCATTCAAAACCATAGACTGACCACCTGCAAGAGGGCAGGCCCGGCACTGGGCTCGAGGACTGACCGCCTGCCTGCGAGAGGGCAGGCCCGGCACTGGGCTCAAGGACTGACCGCCTGCGAGAGGGCAGGCCCGGCACTGGGCTCGAGGACTGGGCACAGTCAGACTGAACGTTCAGTGCAGGGGCGAGGGTCCCTGCTCCCTGAGGTCCCAGTGAGGAGTGACACTGACCTCACCCGGCCGACGAGCAGACAGAGGGGAAGCAGACACAGCCGTGGGAGTAAAACACACATCCTGTGGGTGTTACTTTCTCGTGTTTTTACTTTCTGAACGGCGCAGGGAGTTCAGGGAACTGCGAGTCACTGTGAGGACATTACCACAGGGACAAGTCAGGAGTCACAGGCAGGAGCCGCTGATGCTGGCCTTGATCTGCTGTGCCAATGGCTCTGGACTTCAATCTGGGTTTCAGAATTCAAACCCGTTAAGGGACAGGCAGAAAATGCACACGTGTGACGTGACATGGTGGAAACTGCGGCCTAGGGGCCTGCACGAGTCCTCCCGCAAGACGTGCCGGCTCGAGCTGGAAATGAATCGTGTCACTAGGCTGGAGTCCACAGACGGGAAGCAATGAAGACTGAAGTGGACTCGCTGGGGTAACACAGGGGAGTGAAATACGCCAGCAGTAACAGGCTGGGGTACAGGGACAGAGGGGACACAGACCCCAGGCTGGCTGTGCTCCGAGGGAGAGGGGCTGCCTCGTGGCCCCCGGCTGTCTCTGACGCCCACGTTGCTTCACCGCCTCCATTCTGGGCCCTGGGCGTACACAGCACCCCCTTGCCACCCCCTGCCCTCTGCATACGACGTGCTCATCTCAGGGACTGGGCTCCGGAAACAACCCTGCCCCCCGCACGGTGGCACTGCACGGGGCAAACGCGTCCCTGCCCCGCGCCCCCCAGTTTGGTACCCAGGAATTCCCATCATCTCTGACTGCATTTTCCATCTCGCTTCTGGAGGTGCAATCTGCTTCCAGGTGAACGAACGAGACGACGTACAATGTCTGGGAAACCTCAGAAAACGTCTTTGTCCACCCACCCCTTCAGAGCACATCATGCTGTCCGGTTAACGACAGCACCTCTGTCCCCTCAGCAGGAGGTCACCGACCCTCTGGCGTCCCTGCTCACCCCAGAGCGGTGTCCCTCCTTAGTAACCTCCCCCACTCTGCCTAAGCACTCTCGAGTCTCTTCAGCAGACTGGAGCATGAAGTGACTGCCCTTAAACTCCTTCAGTGACTTGAGTGAGGACACCAATTTCAAAATTCTCAAAATCGAAGAAGGTTTTTAAGGAAGGAGGGGGAAGAAAAAGCACCCAAGCTGGCTAAGCAGTATACAGTACCTTAGGCAGCTCAGGGCTCTCAGGTGACATTTCAGGTGTTTGCGAAGCCTCCCAGGAACGTCACAGCCGGTTATCACAAAATACCGGGTGCTCAGCTCATGGTCAAGTTTAGTGCTTGGGCTCTCATTTCTAAGGGGCTTCTGGGTCCCCACTACATAAGCAAGGCTGTGCCCTTCCCTACTCAGCTAGCTGTCCGTCACCCACCCCCAGCGCAGTGCACAGATTCCTTGGAATGATTTAGAATAAAAAAGAACTCCTTAACCCAACCCAGCCAGGAGAGCCTCCTGCCCCTCCAACAGGCACCGAGAACCACGAGGGGAAGTGCAGGCGTGCGGGGAAACAAATGTCACCGAGAAAGAGAAGTCTCTCCACAAAGAAACCACCACCGCCACCGCCGCCACCACAAAAGCATGTCTATTTTACATGACTAAATGGGAGGTTTTCTTAAAATAATAGTGAGATTACATTATGTAAATAGGCCTGGCATTTCTTCCACGTATTGCTGAACACTAAGAATCAAATCTCTGACTAATTAAGTAAACAGTTTAGAATCAATCTGCCTTATTCAACAATAACACAAAATGTCATTTCCTCTAACTTGTATTAACAGTACGAAACCTCTGAGAAAACACACGCAGGACACGACTCGTGCCCCTGGTGACACTGTTGAGCTCACCAAGGAGGGAGGAAGACCTCTTCTCAGTGCGCTCATCACCCCCTTTCCCCCAAGTGCCAAAATCCTGCCAAGCAACAAAAAGGCACAGAAGTCCACTTTTCCCCCTCCTGTTCGCTTTGAAAGGTCTTTTTCTAAATTGTCTTAATACTCACTTGGCAAAAGCATTCCGTCTGTTCATCTCTTTTTGGGAAGAAGCAGAAGTTGTACTGAAACTTCTCCTAAAACCTAAACACAAAAGTTAAGGTCAGAAGGCGAGAGCGAACCACAAATTTGCAGTCCTTCCTGAAAGTTATCGCCCATCTCTTCCTTTCACACACGTTCGTTACGTCAATGTTTCTTGGAAGCGGAAAGCAGAGAAAGTGAGTACGACAGAACATAAAGTAGTTTAGGTTTCTTGACGAAGTGTTACCTTACCTGTGTCACAAATGAATGCTAAGATCATGAGATTGCTTTTGGAAGTTTCGTTATAAAATTCTTTTGAAACAAATAAAAACGAATTATACATTGATAAAGCTAAATCTTGTCACTCTCAAGTCCTATAATCTTGATAAATCATAAGGAAACACTATAAATATCTTCAGTGTATAAAATCTTGAATGATAAATTTAGAGTTTCAGATTGTTGTCATCCCCAAATGACAAGAGTAATTTTTTTTTTAATTTCACAAAAAGGTAAATGTTTTAAAAAATGTTTTTTAAAAGAATGGGATTTCTGGTTCTGGCAGTTAATGGCAGACCAGATGCACTGAATGAATCTCCTGATTGAAGCAAGTATAATTGAAAACAACCATAATTTTTTTTGAAGTGCTGTTGAGCTGGCACAGAAGACACAATTTCACAGCAGCCGAAACCCAAAACGAGAAACCCTGAGAGGTAAGCAAATGGAACTCTGAGAACTCGGGTTCCACAGTCCAGGCTACACGGGACACGGGGAGGACAGAAAGCCCCGGGCTGCCCGCGTGGGGGCTCCGCCGAGACTCCTGGTTACATGAGGGTCCCAGCAGCTCGCCCTCAGTGCAAGGCGCAATGACAAACCGCGGGGAACACCATTTGGACAAAAACAGAGGGAAGTGGCTTGTGTCAGTGTTAATGATCAGAAAAAGGCAAAACTTTCTCCCCTCAAAACCCGTGATCGTATAAGTGAATTTCATTTTATTGGTGCAATTTTTAAAAAGCACTGCAGAGACGATAAATTAAAGCTGTCCCAGGTTAGCAGTGCCTCCACACGACTGGCAGACATGAGTGTTCTCTGGAGGCATCAGCCCTGGCCTCAAAATGTCCATACACTGAATTCTTATTTTTTTTTCTTTTTTGAACCAATATGCATTTTTATTACAGCAGCTAGAATTAATTACATATTTCTTTTATAGGTCTTATCACATTGTATTGTAGTTCTCTGTCTCTCTCACTTGGGATTTTTTAAAATATAATTTATTGTTTTTATTTATTTTTAAATTAGTTTCACAGGTACAGGAGAACATAATGCTCAGACATTCACAGCCCAGATAGAGTGATCGCCCCAACAGGTCTGCTTCCCATCTGATACTTCACATAGCTATTACAACACCATTGACTATATTCCTGTGCTGTACTCTACATCCCATAACTACATATATATTAAGTAACAGATGACATTCAATATTATTTTATATCATTTTTCAGTGGGTAGGCAGCTACATAATTTATGAAGTGCTTTCCCCAATGGGTGCAGTGTCCACCTGACAACATGCACAGCTTTTATGACATTATTACCTACGCTCCCCGTACTGTACCTCACATCCCTGTAACCACTATGTGTCTACCAGACTGCATTTCCCAATCCCCTCACCCTTCCCACCCAGCCCCCAATCCTCCCTCCATTTGACTCTGTCAGTTGGAGTCTCTTTCCCATCTATTGAATTCTGAGTAAAATTAGCATTGCACAAGAATAAACTACAAAACTCACATGGAAAAAAGGCACCATACGTTAAGACTCAACAGAAACAGATGGCAGACTCAGATTCACAAGACTTCAAATATTGAATTATTTAACATAAAATAAAAGATAACATTTAAAATGTTTAAAGACATAACAGAAAAACTTGAAAATACAGGGAAAGAATAAGTGACAATACGTAACAACCAAACAGATTCGCAAAAAGAAACAAATGAAAATTTTATAACTAAAAACTTGTGGTTAGAGTAAGCAGCAGAATAAACACAGCTGAAGAAAGAATCGGGAAACAGAAAGACAGATCAGAAGATATCCAGAATGCTGTCCAGAGACAAAAACTGTCAAAAATACGAAAGAGGCATAGGGAAGTGAGAAAGTCAACTAACCACTCATCGGAGTTTCAAAAATAGGTAATAAAGAGAGTGGCGGGGAAACTATTTTAAGTATATGGAAAAGAACTGATCAAAGATACTAATTCCCAGATCCAAAAAGACTCATGATGCCAAACAGATAAACAGGAAAGATCTCCACCTACGCACATCAGAGTGGAAGTGTACAACGTAAAATCCAAGACTCATGCCTAAGGACAGGGTATATGACAAAGGAGGCAGAGAGCCAGGGGGATACACAGGGGTTTCTAGAGCTCAGGTAAGCATCTCCTTCCACTAAGGGGGTAGGTAACAGATGTCTGCTTTATGACAGACATCTATGCAATGCATCTATTTTATGCATTGTGTGTGTGTGTGTGTGTGTGTGTGTGTGTATTTCACAATAAAATGCTTCAATAAATAAAAGCAAAGGAATAATTATTAGGAACATAAAACTGTAATCTTACCAGGATAAGAGTGATTCTGTTTATTCGAAGAAATTTCTGAAAGCGTATCCAGGGAATCTGTTAATCTGTGAATAAAACAAGTAATGCAAACCTCATTAGAAGTAGCTGGTTTTGGGATATAAGACTGGCTTTTAACTGAGGTTTCACACCAATGGTTATTTCTTATTTCACTCATTCAACAAATATTTATTGAGCATCTATTAGGAGACAGGCATGAACTTCAATCTAGTATCAGAGACAGGCAATAATCAAACAGAAGAGGTCCTTGTTATCTAAGGATAATTAGTACAGAAAGAGTCAACTTAGAGTGAATTCACTTAAAATAAGGAGACTTTATTTCTTTGGAACTTCATCTTCAAAGATGAAACTAAAAACAAAAATAACCTTTTTTCATATTAAATTTAACAAATATTAGATTGTAATTGTAAAAGTATCACATTTCTTAAAGTTTAAAAAAGGATTATGACCTGAGTCTGTGTATGTGTGATTTTTCTGATAAAACTGTATGGCTAATACAATTTAACATTTTTTACTTTACATTTAACTCTAAGCACAATCATAAAGGTCACTTTTCTAACAAGTTTCTCTTCATTTTTTAATATTCAAATCATCCTCTATTTTTAAAGGGCCTATCCTAAAAGTTAACATTTCTTTGAATTGTTTGCTGACCTAAATCTGCAAAGCCTTCATTCTGTCGATCACTTTCTGCAGCATACTTTGTCGCTGACAAGGAATCCTGCCACTCTTGCAGTATTTGCAATTCTATCTTTCAGTTCATATGCATCTTTTTTACACAATAGTCAACATGTAGCAACCAGTCACAGGCTGATGAACACAGAAACTATGTCTGGGTGAAAAGGACAGATACTTGAATTAAGTGGTGATGGTAGTTGAGAACTTAATTTTGTAAATGATCAGTTCATTAGTAATAAGAGCCTATTAAGTGAGAACTAAGAATAAGAAAATTAATAATATGCTGATGAAGACCACTTGGGCAAAAAGACAGACAGAGAGATAGATAGATAGATGATGGATGGATGGATAGATAACTAGTCAGTGACTTCTTAGAATTCCTCTAAAGAAAATTGGTTGATTGATATGTTAATAGCAGAAAAAGGATTAACTAGATGAAAGGTGGGTGATAGTAGAAAGTCATCCAAGCAGAGGAAATAACATGTACAAAGATTCTGGGACAGAAGGTACAATTTTTCTTTCTTTTTTTTTTTTTTTTTTTTTTTTTTTTTTTTTTTAATGTGGGTAGCTCCCTGGCTGGGAATCGAACCCAGGCCGCAGCGTTGAGAGCGCCGAAGCCTTAGCCACTACGCCACCAGGGAGCTCCAGAAGGCACAATTTTTCAGTAGGTAGTGGGGAGGGGGAAGACGGGCGACATGTGGGAGGAGCTCTGTGCAAGGTGAGACTGTCCTGATGCAGTCCCTCATTCAAAATTCTCCCTTCTTGACAACCAGTGGTGTCTTTAAAGAGCTCCAAAGCTGGTTTAAATTAGAAATGCCTCAAAATCAGGGACCATGTCTATTTTATTTGCTTACAGAATGCCTAACACAGCACAAAGTGCTAAAAGACACTTAATAGTATTTGATGATGATGAACGAGACAATGAGAAGATGACAGGAAGACAGCTGGATCGACAGGGAGAGTCCTGTTTCTTTTCCCAGGAGGGGCTGCTAGTAAATGAATCACCTTAAAGACGACCAGTGAGAAGGCAAGACAAAAACAGAGTCGGAATCATGTGCCCCCTTAACAAAGCACGGAAAAGAAGATGAACCCTAAGAAAGTCGCTTCACAATACAAAAAAGAAGAAAAGCTACAACATCATAAAAAACACTACACTAGATTTGATCAATATTTACCGTGCCTACAATTTGCCAAACTGTCCTCTGGGTAATCAATCAGAGACGAAATAAAGGCCGCCAGTCCCCAGACTAGGAGGCAAATAAAACTTGTCAGTCTGTAGCAATGTGTTAGTGAAGATTAGTCCAAAGTACTATGAGAACCCAGAAGATGACTGGTGACCTCAGCATGGGTTTTACTCCTCAATCAATCACTTATAAGATTCAGGCCCTGAAGAAAGTCACTGAGCCTCTTTAACCACTAGGGGTAACAGTTAGGAGCACACATTCCGACGCTGGGCTACCCGGGCTCACCCCCCACTTGGGAGCTGTGCACAACTCACTTAACCTCGCTGTGGTTTCCTCTCCTCATCTGTGAAATACGGGTGATTACAGGACCTGACCCACCCACCGGTTGCCCTTGCAATACAGGCAGTGCACCTAAAACGGTGCTGGCACACAGCAGTGCTGTTCACTAGCGATGAACTCTCTTCACTTATAAAATGACTACCAGAAACAGCAAACTCTCTGAAAGCCAGGGCTTCGGGAAAAACAACAAAATAACAAACCTGGACAGAGTTCGGCTCCACCATTAACTAGGGTAGGAGATCAGAACAGGCCGCTCTGGCATAAGGATTACTTAGAGCTAAAGACCTTACGAGAACCAGCAAATGCAGGAAGACGCCTTCTCTGAATGCTCTTTATCTGCCTAAAACAGAGCCTCCAAAAAAAGAACTCGATTGTTATTAATCCCCTCCCCAGGGGTTTCATCAAGCAGGGGAGACTGACTTATCACAGGACAGTGGACGAGAAGTCAGCCACACACCCAGAGAGGTTTTGTCACAAGCTATCGCATCTCCCATCCATTTTTCTGGGGGCCTGTTTATCTTCCCTAAAAATCACCTGCTCTCTGCTAAGTATCCTTCCCCCCCTACACCCCCCAATTAAGATCGTCTATAAATTCTCCAATCTCACCACGCCTTTGGGTATTCACTTTTTTCTGTATGCTCTGTGCATGTAAAACCAAATTTTAATGAGTTTGTGTTGTCTTCTCTCTTGTTAATCCATCTGTGGTCTGTTTAATTTACAGACCCAAACACCCCCTAACTCCAACTACTGCCCCTAAGAGGTCAGAGGAGGGCTTCCTCCCCTACACTCGCTGTACGAGTCTGGCTAAATTACTTTCCCCCCTGAAACTCTCTTCACCTGCAAAATGGAAATGATCATAGCACCTCACTGGGTTCGGGGGGATTCATGAGCTGTGCAGTAACGTGCACTGTACAGAATCTACTACTTAGTCGGTGCTCAATAAACGTCTGTAACAGCTACAGTAATTATCCAGCTCACCTGACCAAATACTTACTGGGATCAAAGGAAACATTTCATTGAGGATACTTTATAAACCGTAAAGCACTCGTATGTCAAACCCTGTGCTATCATAAATAATAAGAATTACATCAAGTACATCATAGAAGAAAAAAATTAATACAAAAATCAGACGTCATTATTCAATATGAAAAACAAAGAGAGGAAGAAAATGGTGATAAACACTCCGGTTTGCGAGAAGGCAGTCCCTCAGTCCCGCTGGCGGTGACCGGGGGGTGGTCCCAGATGCCCTCTCACGCATGTGTTAGGCCACCTCTGTTACTTCCTGTTTAAAGAGGCGCACCCCACTTCGCGTGCACTGCAAAGCACACCAAGCCACCCTCTTTCAGCACACAAGTCCTTCTGCGTAACGGCACCTGGAATTCCGTGACGGCTTGGTTTCTACTCAACTTCCTTCGTAAATCCGGGGCTGGTGTCAAAGTACACCACCTTAAAGAGAGACTCCGAGGAGGTTTATTTTACATAAATCCTTGAAGCTTCGCTCCCCGCAAAGATCAACTGCCTCTCTATTTTTGAAAACTAAAGAAATCAGAGGAAAAGCCATTTCGGTTCCATTAGGTTTGTAAGAGGATGAATGGGGTGCCTGCTGGCAGGAAGTGTAATGTAGTTAGGCTGTGACTGCAGCAATCAGAGAGCATTTTCACTCGTGTTTGCATGACAGATTAAGCTCGCTGCTCTCACTGTTCCTGGCGGCACGCGCCACTTCTAATAGCCTGCACGTACTCACAGGGTTTGCAAATGAGGAATAAAGGAGGTTTTTTAAATTGCAAATCCTCAGCAAAGCAAATTTATCTTTCCATGAGCCTTTTCTCTGAAGAAGGTGGCTGGTTAACCCCTTGGAAAAAGACGAGAGCTATAGTGCGTGCACACCCTTAGTGTGACATTAGGGACTCCCAACTAGAAACCGTTTGCACATCCCCAAAGTTCCCATGAATAAACATGAGTTCCATTTTTCTCACCTTTGTACCCTGGATGGGGGAGCAAATATTCCATATCTGGGAGAGCAACTGAAATACTGCACGCCTCCAACGGAGCCGTCGTTCTTGCCATGGGGTCTCTCAAGCTCTATACCGTACCAACGCCCTAGGAGAGGAATCGCAGGTTTTACAGGTGTGGCCGCACCGCGTCCACACTGTGATGCTGTTACACAGCCCACAGTCACGGGGTCTCACGTGGCCGAAATGATGAAAGATCATCACGATCATTAAGCTTACAAATGATAACATTTGAAAAGTTGAAAAATGAACAGGAAAAACATTTCACGAGCTTAAGTGCAGAGCAGTACTTTCAGAGAGAAAGATAAAACGCACAAATAAATTCGGCCAAGATTAGCGGTGATGCCATTAGGACATGACCAAAACACCCCTAAGAGTTACAACGAACACGAAGCGGCCTTAACCCAGTAGTGCGGCACGTGTGAGGGAGAGAAGTAGCGTGACACTGAGCGTACCCGCCACTAAATGAACATGCAATCTTCGCATGCCACTCTCCACATGTGAGAACAAACAGTTCTTAAACAACTAAAGGACAAAAATAATATGGAAAATACGACTAGACAGCGTGGTAACTCCATAAAAAGAAATATTGTTTTTAACCAAAATGAAAAGATTTAGGTTCACTAACAGAAAGAATTTTCTAAGAGTCTTAGGTATTTGAAAAGGTAAATAATAGGATTTCCTTTTCTACAGAGCCTAAAATTAAAGTAGGGAGGCTGCTTTTAGTATGGTATATACAAGGTAAATGGACAAATGCTCCTAAAGAATCTTGAATTGAGGGTGTCCCAATACCAGTTAAAAGTGCCAAAAAATCCATTCATTTTTTATTTCAAAGGAAAATACAGTAGTAATTGTATTCGGTCTCTTACAATCAGTACCAAATAAGAAAATAAAGAGATATTAAGAAACACTGTAAATTACCAATTCCAAAATACAAAAATATTTTTTCTTTCAGATTGCTAGTTTGAAGTGTCAGTTATATAACATCTAAAAAGACAACCTACACGTTTTTTTCCATTAAAAAAAAAAAAGACACTTGAGCCTATTTTCAGACAACGGCGTTTGGGTTGAAAGGGCTAATTGCATGGCCATGGCTTTCATGCTTAAGCAGCCCTACTACGCCCAAGTGGACAGCAGTGTATACAGACCTGTGGCTTAGCCATGCTAACGCTCTCACAATAGGTCACCACATTCCTGAATGTCACTAACCAGGTTAGTCTCATTGCCATTGTTACTTCTCTGAGTGCCAGAGTTAATTTATCAAGTTTTACTTCCTTCTGCACCTTTGATGCTTTCCTATATAACTTTTTTCATTTTCCCATTTTAATATACCCTATAACTGCTCTATGTTTACCAAGTAACTCCTGAAAATGTGTTACACACAAAAGAAAGACATGACGACAAGTGTTAACAACAGTGACCCATTGCCTGGCAGTGGTGAGGTATGAACAGCTTCCCATTTAAATGGCAATATTCTTTCAGTGGTGGCACTGATAAAAATGCCGAAGAGGCTAACCAAGACCTCTCCCAGGTCTAGATCTCATCATCTATAAAAACCCTACATATTACTACTGGCCTTTAGAACTGATGGATCATCTCTTGATGCCATGAGAAATATATACTACTACATTCTAAAAGGCAGAAAAATTTTAACAAAAATGATTCTAACTTTTATTACATTTGCTTGTTACTTTCCAGATTTCTAAATGCTTCACCTCAGGAATTTAAAAATTAGAAGTCAAACAAACAATGAGTTGCACCTAATGAACCAAACGATTCATCTAATACAACGCCAGAAAAGAGAATCCAAAGACACATGGCGATGGTGAATGATAAACCCACCTTTGGGATTCCTAAGTTTTTATTTGAGAACTACATAACACTACATTAAGAACAACTGCTACATGGAGACCTAAAAGAAACATGAGTTACAAAACAGACAGCCCATCTCAAATCAATTCATTGGATTGCAATACAAGTGGCACTGATGACACGAGAAAGTGTTGGGAGACAATTCCCCAGGGCGCTCTCGTGTTTCTGCACATTTCATGGACAGAGGCGTTGACCGTCTTTTCATGGATGTTTGTCCAGAGCAGAGCCTTGGAGAAGAGAGTCTACCCCAGCGCAAAAGACAGGCCTGCTTACGACCTACCCCAAAGGTCCAGATTCCTTAAGCTCAGGCTCCTCTCCTGCAGCATAAACCACTGGGTGTGCAGGTGTCACCCTGCCCTTTCTCTCTCACCCTCTGGGGACTGGAGCCCAGGGAGCAAGTGTAAGCAAATGCTGACACTGGCTGCAGCTGCTGTGAGTGCAGAAGTCCTCTGCCTCTGACCCAGGAGCCCAGCAGCTATGAAACTGGCAATCTAACTTGTTAACTTGCAAATGGGGTAAAATCTCAGGTCCGTCACCATACTTAACAGAGTGCTACAAACTTTTAAAAAATAAATCCATGTTCTGGGTAACCTGTCCTGACATGCTACAATGCCACCATGTGTTAAAATCGCATATTGCTATTGAAAACATGCAAACAAGTTCCTTCCATTTGAAAGTACAACCGTTTAAAAAATGCAAAAGACGAGCTTTACTTTCAGAAACGTAAGGTAAGTCTAGATTGGAATAACTACACAAAAGTACAATCGTGTATTTTGAAGGTCTCAGGGTACACAGCAGCTTTTTCATTTTTCTTTGAACCCACCTGCTTTTCTCTCCAGCCCACTTCTGCTAAAAGCTACATGCAGTTAACTCACTATTGACTCATTTTCAAGGTCATCCTTAGCAGAAATCGGATCCTAATATGTTTTGTCTGTAATTAAGCACACTTGGGCATTAGCGAAAGTAAGACTAGAGGACAACAATTTTAACACCAGGCCATTTAAAACACAGTGGCAAGAAAGATTTTGGACAACAATGAACCTGAATACAACCAGTCCACGTTCTAATCATTGTGCACTTTCTGCACGTGCATCCCATCCACAACAACTATTAATCAAGGATACCCTCTAATTAAATGGCATTTACATGTGAAATCATAAACTCTCTGTATTCTAAAGGATTCCAAGTGAGCAAAGAACATACAGATGGGTTACCTGGAGCAAAGTTTGTTGTCCCAAAGAACCTAATGGTGCCGATTCTCTGGCCGACCACCAACACTCTGTCTCCAAGTTGGAGTTCTCCTTCACAACGAGGGTCATTCGCTACAGATGTTGCTGAGGAATTCAATCCTGTTTAATAGGTTGGCAGGGGAAGCGGGTAGGATAGGAAAAGAGCAGAAAAAACAAAGGGAAAAAAATTCAGAAAACACATTAGCAAAAAGCCACTATGTATTCTACCAGTCTAGTGGGTTGGAGATTTCGGTACGTGGTGCCTTTCATTGTACACGATCAGCTGCAGTTCTGCTTCGCACATGTGAGGTCAAGCTACTCAAAGGAACTGTGAAGCATTTCCAGAGAAAATTACTGGCATAGGAACTTAGCACACCAGATTTCTGATCAACTCCACCCAGACTGCCTGTGGCCCTCTCTCTAAGAATAGAGAGGTCAACACGCTTTCTGTCAAGGGACAGAGAGTAAATATTTTAGGCTCTGCAAGCCATACCGTCTCTGTCCCAACTACTCAACTCGGTTGTTGGAGCACCGCAGCAGACACGGACAGAATGGGCACGGCACGTTCCAACGGAACTTTATTTACAAAAGTAAGTTGGATTTGGCCCGTGGGTTGGAGTAGGCCAATCCCTGTTCTAGTAAAATGCTGCCGTAGAATTCACTGGGACTCAGTGTAAATGATATACACAGGAATATGATCTGAATGGGAAACTACTGGAAGGTTCCAACTACCCCAAACTGATTTCCTTGTCAGGAACAAAACCACCCCCCTCACCCAGACTCAAACCAAACCCTGAACTGCCCACTACTAAACAGCAGAAGTCCTGGGGGAAAGCTGTCTGGACAGCTGCTCGATTAGAACAGAGAAGGGTGGGCCCTTGAGGCTCCTCCCGTCAGTCCGTGAACAGATTTGAACAGCTGTCATCTGGGAAGGCCTAGACAACTCCATGTGAGGGCATGGGACAGAGATAAGTCACACTGTTAAAGGGGGACAAACTAAAAACGTGGCCACAAGTGAGCACCATAAACCCAGGCAGAAGGAAGGTCTGGAAGTCCTAGGCCTTTGTAGTACTAACATCCCCGAAGCCCTTCACACTTTGCAAAGTGCTTTTCGTAAGAACTGTAACTATAGATAAGATACACTCTCAGGGATAACTAAGACACGGTGTTCACAGGTAGCAGGTGCCACATCTCGGTGACAACCCAGACCCTGTGACCAGAAACCCTCAGGTCTGCCCCGACGCTGGCTGTAGACAATGGACCCAAGACAAGTTCAACAATGAGACACACGCGGCTGAGAACACGTCCTCCCCTTTCTCGCCCATTCCCCAACCCAAACTCGGCCCACGGGCCACGTGCGGCCCAACACGGCTTTGAATGTGGCCCAACACAAATTCTTAAAACATTATGAGATTGCTTTTGGTCACCCTTTTTTTTTAAGCTCCTCAGCTATCACTAGTGTTCATGTATTGTATGTGGGGCCCAGGGAAGCCAGAAGGTTGTACACCCCTGAACTAATCTGTTCTTTCTGCTCGTTTCTCCTGAACTCTTCGTCCTAACTTTCCAAAATGCCCACTCTCCGCATTCCCCATGTCCCTCAAACGCAAACCTATGCAGTGGGGTACCGACGCCCTAGGAGCGCTCGGGGTTCCTAACGTGGGCTCCCACGCAGCTCCCACCCACTCCCCCGCCCCTTTTAAAGGCCCTCTTTCTCACCCTTCTCGACAACTCTCTTCCTCCTTACTGTTATTTAAGTCTGCACAGCCCTCAAATTTATAAAAAGAAAAAAAAAAGGTTCAATAGGGAGGCACACTAGAACTACTTTTTTTAATTGTTAAAACTTATTGGGGTGATACTGGTTAGCAAAAACTCCGTAGGCTCTGGGTGCACCACTCTACAGTGCATCATCAATGTGCTGCACTATGTGTAGAACTACTTCTTATAAAGGGTAAAAAAAGGTAATTCCATAAAAATTGTAAAATCAAGTAAATGTCAAAGGCCCAAAATTCCAAATGAAGGCGGCATTAGAACGCAAATAAAATGAGGAATCACGTGATGGAGCATTACTGCCTCTCCTCACCTCTGCTCCCCCCAGCGTTAGAAAAGACAAAGTTGGTTGTGGAGGGAGAGGAGTCTATTCAGAAAATAAATATTCCGGGCAACCCATTTCAGGCGAAATGTCTAAGTTCTCTATTTTCAGAGTCCCAACTTTCAGATTGATTATGGGCATGTTATTGTTGAGGGTTTGTTTGGGGTTCTTTTTCATATAATAAAGTGTTTTTAAAAGAAATAAAATCTGTCATGAACATTTTCTATAATAAAATATTGGTTCAGCACAGGTATTACAAGTATTTTAAAAGAATCTGGTAATTATGAAGCTCATTAAAAACAAATTATGCCAGAATGGCTTCATTCCCTTCCTGGAAAAGTTTGCTATATAGGTAAATAAGTGACCCGCAGTAATTCTATATATGCTAATTTTAACAAGGAGTTGGATAGTGTCTCATATATCCTCACATATAACTGAAGAAACACGACCTGAGTGATATTATGCAGGGTTTACAGTTAGTTTAAAAAAAACTGTCAACCTGTTTGGGAGCCTCTGACCCTCTCCCATGTGGTTTTAAATAACTTGGATAAAACAGAGAAAGCATGCCTGTTCAATATGAAGGTGACACAAAGGCACGTGAAAAAGAGAATATGCAAGATGTGAAAAACAAAATTCAGGGGGATGAACCTCTAACATCAAATCAAATGACAATAAACGCAAAGCCCCTTATCCAGCAGCAAAGTGAAGCGTCTGGCACAGGCTCCGTCTGAGCCAGTGACCCACCGTCACCGCCACCACGCGCGGCCCGGACGGGGCTCACACGGGGAGGCCACGGGGCGGCTCTCTGCAGGCTGGCCGAGAGGGGTCTGGCGGCCCTGCGGCACGAGGAGGAGAAAGGCACCCGGGGTGGAGGCAGGCTCTAAAGGTAGTAGAGGGAGCATCAGACAGACCTGAGCCACTTACAAACTGCCCTTGCGCACCATGACTTACCTCCCCAAGCCTCAGTTTCCTCATTCATGAGAATGATAATATGGCACCTACCCCATGGTTTATTTTGAGAATTAAATGAACTAAGGTATAGGAAGTATCTAGCATAGTACCTGAAATAATACGTTTATAATGCACATTAGTTATTATTACTAGGTTTAGGTGAGAAAAGAGATAAGGAAGATAAGAAACCATATATAATAATTTCCAATTATCTGAGAATCTATCATGAGGTTCTAAAATGAACCTCAAAGGGGTGGAGGCCTCAGACCCATGGGGAGGAGAAGTCAACCCGGACAAGCAAAATGGCGTGGGCGCGAGGGACAGGCTGAGAAATCTGGAGGCCGCCTCGCAGGGGGGGAGTGGGGGCTGCGGGGGACACAGGGAAGGATGCAAGTCCTTCGATCTAACTGAAGTAAAGAGTACCTTCTACACATTTAAAAAGAGCAAATCTACTTACAAACAAACCAAGATAAAAAACACCAAGAAAGCCTGGTTGAAAAAGCCATAGATACCAGCACTGGCTCTAGACGACACAGACGGGCTTTTGCTCAGGGTCTTCTTGCCCTGGCCGCGTGCGTTTGGCTTCCTGGGGCAGCTCTGTTTGCGTTCCAGAGAAGACATAGAGGACGAGCTGCTGACGGATCCAAGGTTAACTGAAACAGGGAAAGGAAAAGAACATGTCGAAGGGTGGAAAATAAGTGAACCAGTGAGATGTTTTCCCAAGTAAATCCTTCTGAAACTCTCTTCTTAGCTTCTCCATTCTGGATTATCTGGTGTTGAATTAAATGCCTGGTTTCATCCAAATATATCATAGTTCATCCATAAAAGATTTTATAACCCAAGCAGCTGTATTTTAAGGATTCACACTAGATGATGACAGCCTTATATAGGAACGTGCCATCACATCAATTAACTTCAACTGAATACCTCTTCCCAACTACCACTCTCTTACCTCTCATTTCACATGGGACAGTAGAATCGCATCTTATTTATACAAAAAAACACTACTAATATGTTTTAAGGTAACAAAGTTTAACACTAAAATGTTTTGAGTTAACCTGAAGGCAAGCAGGAATACTTTCGAATTCACCCAATAATTTGATAGCCAAAAGCAACTTCAAATATTTTTATCAAGCCATCTACCCTATGCAATTTCCTTTTATTCTCTCAATACAGTACATTAGTCCTCTACCTTAAGTGAACATAAGAATTATAGCACAGGATTTTATATTTAAAAAATATATACATGTCTGGGAGTTCCCTGATGGTGTAGTGGCTTAAGGCTTCGGCATTGGCGCTGTCAGCGCTGCGGCCTGGGTTTGATTCCCAGTCAGGGAGCTACCCACATACCGAAAAGCAAAAAAAAAAAAAAAAAAACAAAAACAAAAAAAAAAATATATACATGTCTGGAAAAAAATCCAGCCATTAAGGCCTCTGCTTTTCATACTACATGGCTGCGTATGTCCCTGACCGTTCTCGTATGTATATCCTTTAGAATGAGCTGCTTAAGGGAGTTTCAAAGATAAATGTTTTACTGTAATGATTTTTTTCCCTAACAAACTTTAAAATTTAGCTCCCATAAGCTATATCAATACATTAATTAAAAGTTCCATCAAGAAATTAAATTTTGAGGACAGAAGTTATAAATTATATTACCATCTTTCTCTGTTACGGGTTTTGATTCTTCACCAGGAGGCAATGAAAGTGTTGATTCAGACACACTATCTTTTTTTGATGTCATTAATCCTAGAACAGAAACACAACACTTTCGGTAAGAAAGAATTTTGTTTAACATTAAACATAAAAATGTATTTTTTTAAAAAGTATAGATATCCCTCATTATCTAACTCTTATCCACTTCTGAAAAGATGTTGGATAATAAATTCATAGACAGCAGGAGACAATATTCCATTATTTCAAGGGAAAAGAACACATTCCTAGCCCACCTGAAACTCTATTTCACAAAGCATTTAAAACACAGTTATCTAATTGTCTGGAACTTCAGTGTTTGCACAATATTAGCAGCCAAACCTCACAGAGCTGAGATACAACCGCTGCATGCTTGCTAGGACTTGCAAATAACTTACATGATTTCACTGAGGTGCGTGTGCAGAGTCATTACAGCTAATTTTCCATTCAGATAGTGAACGCAGGGCACCAACTTCTGCAAATCCTTACAGCGATTATTCATTTCAGTGACAGTCAGACAGTAAGAAATCCTGTCCTCTCTGCCACTTAGGGTATTCTGAAAATGACTACCCCATTCTCAGTACAGTCAGCTCACCACACACACACACACACACACACACACACACACACATTCTTACTTTAAAAAAGAAAAAGCTCATGAATAATACTCTACCTTTTTAAGACTTCTGTTTCAATTCTACAGAACCAAATTATGTATATAACAAACCTAGTGGACTACACCAGGCCTTAAATTCCATCAAGCATCCTTTCCAACTCCAGTCACTTAGGAAGCATTTTAGTGAAGAACTGTGCTTGGCACTTACCACCACAAACATGAACAAGACATAGTCTTAGCCCTGAAGGAGGACCTTCTCAATTTTGTAAGGTAGAAAGACACAGACATGGAAAACTGAACTGTGAGGACATTTTTGATGTAAGCACTAGCAAAGAAGGAGGGGACAATAGTCATGGTTACAAAGATAAATTAATGCCTCAACACGATCACATTTTGAGATGAGCCTTGAGGGATCGGTCAGATTTCTTCTAGAGAATACCGCAGGTATGGCCAGAAACAACTGAGGGTAGGTATTCTTGACGGACTTAAAGAAAAAAAATCTTCAGGACAGGGTCAGAGAAGGATGGGTAGGTTGCCTGGAATACAGCGGACTTCGGGATGGGAGAGAGGCAAACGGGATGAGCGGGTCACAGCAAAGCCGTATAGTGATAGTGCCGGCTGAGGAACTGCAGCTCCTCAGTAAGACAAGCCCCTGGTTGGCTCTGAAAAGGAGGACTGGCCTGAACAGAGGTACAGGTGAATGACATGGCCCTGACAGCAACGTTTAGGAAGAAACTAGAGGAGGAGAGACTGGAGCCAATTAGAAGTTGCTACACAGGCCAGAAGCAGGAACTGAATGGACAGGTGGGTAAGAGAGACTTTGCAAGGCAACGCACAGAGCGAATTCCTTATTTTTCAGTTACACGTTTCAGATCTAAAATATCCATTGGGTCCTTTTTCCATCTGAAATCTTTGTTGAGTTAACCGGAGATTTACATGCAGTTGTAAAACAAACAAACAAACAAGATCTCTTATACACTTTGCCCAATTTCCCCCAAAGGTAGCATTTTACAAAACTGTAGTATTAATATAATATCATAACCAGGAGATTGACACTGATAGCATGCACCGATCTTAGATTACCCCAGTTTGCATGTATTCATTTGTGTGTACGTACGTGTACATGCACGTGCATCATGGGGTTCATTTCTTTACTGACACTTTCTTTCCATTTGCATTAATTCTTAGAGCACAGTTATAATGAGTTAAGTTCAGGCTGAAAGGACCTACCCACCTTCTGTGACTATGGTTCCAGTGTCAGTTCTGTTGTCAAAGACTTTTGGGGACCTGTGTCATGTGTTGTCAGCCTGTCATTAGTCTGGGACCTGGGCAATGGTCTATGCAGGAGACCCAAGCCTGTGGTCAGATCCATGCAGGCCCAACTTGGGAGTAAGCCCAGGAGTTCACACCCAACCTTCTGACATCACGTTCTTGAGCTCCCTTCCCTCCATGGTCTCCTGACCCTTTCCTCGTATTTTGGGTAGAACCCCTATTCCTGCTCCGTCCTGCAATCTCCTGAGACTGATTCTGCCTCAGAGGCCAAGCAATGAGAAGGAAAGAGCAAAACTAATGGGGGTTCCATCCATGTTCTTCAGCCTCACCTATCAGAGCCAGTGTTCTCCTCCCTTGGGGTTCTGGGTGCCTGTCCACCCACTGCTGTGGCACCACGCAGGACTAAGTGGGAAAGAACCAAAGGGGAAAAAACACTCAAGAAAGCAAGCAGGGGATTCCCTCCACTTTCTGTCTCGTATGGGACCTCTTTTCCGCTCCTCAGACCAAAATCGGAGGGCTCTCTTGGAGCTTTCTTTCCATATCTGCTGCGTACTTCTGGGTTTCAGGTTAAAGGATACCACTTACCATAACTCCAAAAAATATGAAGTACCCAGGAAAAGACCTAACAAAACAGGTACAATACACCTATGGAGATCACCATAAAATCTTCTTGAGATATTTTTTTTCCTTGAGATATTTTTAAAAGAACTAATTAAATAGAGATATCCCAAGCTCATAATTAAAAGACTGAATATTGTAAAGATGTCAGTTCTTCCTACCCTGATTTAAGGTTTAAATGCAATATCAATTAAACCTTCAACAGATATATTTTAAAAGAAACTTAACACCTTACTCGAAAATCCAGATGGAAGTGTGATTTATAAGGATCCAAATAGGCAAGACACTGTGCAGGAAAAGGTAGAATGCTTTCCTCCACCGGATATCGATATTCATTTTTTAAAAAACTATAGTAATTATGAAGTGTGCAGTACGGACAAAGGGATATTCAAATAGCCCAATGGAACAGATTTAAAAGGCCAACCAAATTCTTGGACAAAATCCTTTCATCACAGTAGAAAACCTTTTGGCCTCAAGTATTAGTGCGTTAGCAAGTGTGTATGGAGTTCTTATTTTGTGCTATGTGATACAGTGAATGCAAAAATACAAAATATTCCCATAGTCCATTTAAAGTTTAAAATTTTGCTGAGAGCAGTTATAAGAAAAGATGAAATATTGCCATTTGCAACACAATGGATGGACCTGGAGATCATTATGCTTAGTGAGATAAGCCAGACAGAAAAAACAAAGAACTGCAAAACATCACTCATATGCGGAATATAAAACTGAAAGCAAAGAAAAAAGAAATGAACAAACAAATAACCCATGGACACAATCAATAGTTTAATGTTTACTTGGGGACGAGTGGGTTAAGGAGGGGAGAAAGGGGAGGGGGTGGGAGAGGAGGTGGGGAAGCTAAATATAAGGTGATGGAGAGAGAAGTCACATTAGGTGGTGAACTTATTATACATTAAGTTGACAATGCACTGTAGAACTGTATGCCTGAAACCTATGTAATCCTTGCTAACAGATGTCACCCCAATAAGTCGAACAATAAAAATGAATTTTAAAAAAACAGATACATTAGACAACAGCAGCAAAACCAAAAAAAAAAAAAAAAAAAAAATTGCTGAGAGAATAAAAGATCTGCACAAATAAAGCCATCAGAGGACAAAGCCCGAGATCACAAACAACAATTGGGTGGTATGGACAGAAGTGTCCATGAAGTTGGGGATGAAGAGATCCAAGCGACCTGGGGCCATCGGGAAGGCTTCATGGAGAAACAGGATCTGAATAAGGAGGTAAAAAATGGCTAAGACCTCAAAAAGCAGACGTCAAATGACTGCACCCAGGGAACTAGTGTGAGACAAAGTGCAAAGGGAAGAGGACGAATAATGCACAAAAGATGGCGAGATAGTAATGTAACAAGCCCCAGTGCAACCACGGAAGCAAGAAAAGACTCCAAAGACAGAAAGGACTCTGACTGCCAGTTTCAAGAGTCGGGACTTTTTCTGATGAAAACAAGTCACTACAATGCTTGATCAGGCGATAAACATAAAGCTGTATTGCATAAAGGTTGATAAGAGGTATTAAATCCAGCTTTGAAGTTAGATTAGGGTGATGATAAAGGTATGAAGTGGCAGGAAAGAAAAGGAACAAATCTGAAATACTCCCGTCAGAAATTAAACATCAGCTCTGATGGAGGTCTAAACCATGTAAGATGCATATTTTATTAGATTCAGGTTTCACAGCTAACAAAAAAAAATAGTGTGAAGCAACCTTAATATAAGGCATTTCATAAATTAAATAAAATGCTAAAGAAGATATGTAACTTCCCGGTTTGACTTACCAGTATTTACTTTGGACGTTACATGAGCTACATCGATTTTCTGGGACCTGGTGGGAGGTACAGCTTTCGTAGGAGGAGTGTGCACTGTATTTTTCCTTCGATCTTTTGCTTTACTTATCTTTGAAAGAGGTGCAAAAATACCTTTAAAAAATGTAGAATTTTAGTGTTAAGCAATTAAAAGCATTTCAAATAAAGGGGCCAGTTCAACTATATAGTAATATAAACCTTTAAGTTCTTTTTTTAGTGCCTACTAGATGTCCTGTAGTGAGAAACAGAAAAAAGTAAGCCAGCACGTGTCCTCAAAGAGCTTAGAATCTAACTGTCGAGACTAACGACATACACAGTAATTTAAGAATCACAATGAAGAGAAATAATTAAGTGGAATTTTGGGAAAAGAGAAATGAGTAAAGGTAGTAGCCATTATAATTATTTCCGCCTGAGCTACTGACAAATAATAATGCACTGTATAATACAAACTGCTCTTCTATGTCACTTTGTATCTTTGAGGCTTATATGTTCCCATGTATAGTTTCTAATGTCCCTGTTTCATCTCTTTTCAAGCCTGTACACCTTTAGAAGACAAAATTCAGTATTACTCATCTCTGCACTCCCCCACTGTACCTAATTATAGTGCTTTACACACTGTAGTGACATAAAAGCTCTGAGATACAATATAATCTTCTCTAAGGGCCAGCCAATTCGGCGTGTGCTGGGGAAGGGAGACATGCAGGGACAAGGGAGCGGTGCCTATTTGCAGTGGCTGGGAGTATGGAGTTCAGTTAAAAAAGGAGTTTATCCAGGCAAAAAAAAACATCCCATATAAATAAGTATATATAGACATTAAAGATAGTGAATATGGACTACAAATTCCAAAATTATCTGGCTAAGACATTTATAAAAAGAAAATAAAGTCCTAATATGTGTATTATACTCTTCCATTGAGTGTTTATAACCTAACAAAGATACATTATGACTAAAATATAATACAGCAGACTCTCAGTCAACCAGCACCCATGGAGATTGCTTGATGCCAGAAAATTGTAGTATGTTTTTTGCTGGTTGCTTGAGTTCTAGTTAAGGGGGAGTCTACTATATATTAAAAACAACTTGTGTTAAAATAGGTTTGTATCACTTCTCACCCTTTTGACTAAGGTCAAGTATAAAATAGGTTTGTAGAAATGCTCAAGACTCTACAAGAAGTGAGTGCTCTCTTAATAGCTAACAGGTGCCAACTATAATTCTCTGCTGATCTTGAAATGCTTTCCTCCTCTGGATTCTACAATACCTCATCCTGATTTCCCTACCTCCAATTTATCCACAATGTTCTCTCTTCGGTCTCTTGCCTATCAAATTTTCCTTTACTTTCTATTTTTTTCTCTCATTGTTTTCCTTGCCCCCCCAACACACACACACACACACACACACACACACACACACCAGACTTTGATGATGAATATATCCAGTGTTGCCAAAGATTGGAATAAAGAAATTATTTTATACTCTGGGAATATAAATTTGTACAATCTTACTGGAAGATAAAAATTCTGACCTAATCCATTTCATGCATTAATTATAAGGAAATACTTGTACTTACAGGTGTACAGAAAGGCTACAAGATTACATCTGTACATTATAAAGAGAAGGGAGATTTCAAGAATCATAACAATTTCTAGTTTACTACTATGACCCAATCACACTTTGGGATATTAACCCTGAGAAAATAATCCAAATAGGAGGAAAAGACTAAATACTTGAATATGTTATCACTGCAATATTATTCATAAGTAGGAAAACTATAATTGTTTGGCAATAGGATGAATGAATTAACTATATCTATGAACTACAACACTACCATTCATAAGTGAAATAATAAAGATTAGGTAGAAATGTAGAAAAATATGAAAAGTAAATTAAGAAAATAAAAATTAAGTTATATATTTGATGACGTGATTGTATCTGTGAAAAAATATACTATGGCTACAGGAAAGATTATAAAAAATTGTAAACTAACACATTTATGAGCAGACTATGAATGATTTTTCAAATTTGTTTGTATCAACAATAATCTTGTTTAATAAATTTTTCCTTAAAAATTTTTTCTTAAAAAATGTATGTGGTTTTTTTCATTCAGTCTTACTAAAAAAAAAATTCTATGTGATAAAGTATATTTGTTTTTTAAAAAATTAAATTTTTAATTCCATGGCTTTAAAAGATTTCCATAACATATAAAGCCTCACCTATATAGTTCTTATTCCTCCTGGTTTTTTTTTTTTAATTAACCAAATTATTTGAGAGAACCAAAACTAAATTTAAAGCATCAAAACCCAACATGTGCACAAGTATAAGGGCTAATCTTCCTACTCAGTAACTCATCCTATTCAAAGTACTGATGGAATGCTTCTCAGATCATGACATGTGATTGTAAGCCTTAAGTAAAATGAACACATAAGGAAGAATCATTCTTAAATAGAAGAGTAATAAATTTCCAGATAAACATGGCCCATTTTGTTTAACCACAGTTCCACCCAAAACTCCACTAAAATATGCGTTTAACATATGTGTTTAACTCCAATTTCTCCCAAAACTTCAGTAAAATATCAGTAAGGAATAAAAGTGGTATACACTCTAAAGAAAAAAGAAAATGACCAAAAGGAAATAAAATACTAAAATCTTCCAAAAAGAGAGGAAAAGATCAAAAACAGAAGACAGGAAGGCTCTGAAACTTCTAAACAGCAATGCTGTAAGTTCAAGGCAACAGGTGGCAAACAATGGCTTATGGCCTGAGAGCCTGATCCTGCCCACCATCCAGTCTGTAAAGCTCTGCTGGAGCACAGTCACACCCACGCGTTTACATATTGTCTGTGGCTGCTTACTCACTACAGGAGAGCTGAGTAGTAGCAACAAGAGACTGTATGTAGCCCATAGGGCCTAAAATGTTTACTATCTGGCCCTTTATAGAAAACGTTTGCCAAACTACATTAGACAATAGAGTATCATCTAGAAAATACTGAGAGAATATGAATTCTCTCAACCTAACATTCCTTATCCTACCAAACTATCATATGAAGCATGAGGGTAGACATAAACATTGTTTTAAAATGGACGGTCTCAAAGACTTTACCTCCCGAGTCTTTTGTCAAAAAGATACTGAAGGATGTGCTCCACCAAAACAAAAAAGGAAACAAACAAAAGAAAAACTGACAGAATAACAGTAAGAGCACCACATTTTCTCTTTATAGTATGAAGTCAATAAATATAACACATTGAAAAAACCAAGAAAGATTCATATAAATAGATTATATACAAATACAAATTGTTCATTTCAGAAGCCACAGCTAAAGGAGTTGAAAAGTTCTTGTCTCTAAAAAGCAGGACTCAGTGTCAGGGAAGGGCGAGTCAAGGGAGGAATTAGTTGTTATTAAACCTTACAGTACAATCTGACTTACTAAACTAGGTACATTATTCACTTTGGTAATTATGAAAAGATAATAAAAATGGTGTTACCAATATTAAAAATTATTATAAAATTTTCATGATTGCCAATACTTATAAACAACTAAGATATCCTTCAGTAGGTAAATGGATAAACTGTGGTACATCCAAACAATGGAGTGTTATTCAACACTGAAATGATATGAGCTATCAAGCCACGAAAAGATAGGGAGGAAACATAAGTGCATATTACTGAGTGAAAAACGCCAACCTGCAAAGGCTTCATGCATACTACAGGATTCCAACAATACGATATTCTAAATAAAGCAAAACTACTGAAGCAGAAAAAAAATCAGCGATTACCAAGGATTGAAGTGGAGAGGATGAAGAGGTGAAGCACAGAGGACTTACTCCAGGCAGTGAAAACACCGTGTGATACTATACTGACGGATACGTGACATTATTCCCTTGTCCAAACTCATAGAATGTATAACACAAAGAGTGAACCCTAAGGCTAACTGCAGACTTAGCAATTATCAATGCAGGTCCAGCAGTGTAGGAAATGAACCTCTGGTGAAGGGGTGCTGGCATTAGGGAAGGCTATGCGTGTGTGCGGGCGTGAACCCTCTGGGCCTGCCTCACACTTCTCCTGCGAACCTAAAACTACCCCACCGAAAACAAAAAGTCTTAAAAATTATAAAATTTCTACAGTTTGAAAAATCTAATATGTGATATTATCAGCAGATCAATGGAAGAAAACAATCCTGAAACAAACCATAACCTTTATAAAATTTTCTAATAAAAGCAGTACAAATCAAAGGAAAACTCATAGATTTAGAAAGAGAGAGAAAAAAAACTGCTGCTGAGGAGAGACAAATTCTTTGGTTTCTGTTTAATTGTTTAACACCTCTCCCTCCCCCTGCCTCTCCTGCCCCCCATCTCTAGTAGTTTAGCAATGACCTGGCTCAGAACACCAAGCGGGCTCAGCAGGAAGGGCACTCCCGGATCTTACATTACCCAACACATCTTTGGCCTGCAACCTGCCTTAATAGTGTAAAGGAAGACAGAGGCAAAGTTCTTGGGGTATCCAGCTTTGTCCTCATCAAGCATGCCTCTCCTTCTGTTACAATCTAATCATTTCCCAGGTATCTAATTTACATCTGCTCTGCATGTTGCTAATGATTTTGATCTCACCTTTATTCTGCTTGACACTTGCCAAAATTAGCTAAGAGAAAAATTACAATTAAATTCTTAATCTCTCACAACTAACCAAATAAATCCCAAGTGGATTAAGTAATACAGTATAAAAAGATTAAAACATTCAAAAGAATAAAATATACAAGGTCAGACAATTAATTTCACAAACTCATCCTAGAAAAAGTGCTACATACCTCTTTACTGAATATCACTACGGTCACCTTTGAAGTACATCCTTGGGAGGCGAGGCTCTGACACCAGCACCTAGTCCGCCCTTCAAAACAATTTGGGAACTCTTTTTCTGGAATGACCATCAGAGTTGTTGTCGTAACCTTGGCAAGGTTAGGACACCTTACCGAATTGTGTGTACAGTGCTGCCAACATAAGCGCAGTATGGCAAGTTCGCGAACTTAATTGTCAGATTTTGGGTACCATGACAGCTCAGATGGCCATTCCAGAAAGAGTTCCAAAATTGCTTTAAACGGTGGACTAGGCCCTGGGTTGGTGCACAGCTTCCCAAGGGGAGTGCTTCACAGGTGACGGTAGTGATACTCAGCAATGAGGTATGTGGCACATTTTCAAGGATGAGTTTGTGAAATTAATTGACCTCACATAATTTATTAAGTAATCATTAAATTAGGAAGAATTATCTAAGCATAAAAGCAATATAAGAAATTATAAAGAAAGCCCTTTAACTACATAAAACAATGTCTAAAAACATTGCAAATGAAGTTCAAAGGCTAATGACAAACTGAGCAAAATACCTGTAATAAATACCAGGACTTATATCCTAAATATGTATTTGTAGTTTTAAAAAGTCTTCTCAGTTTTTAAAAAATGACCAATATTCCAATTTTTTAATGGACAAATATTATCAACATTTCTTGGCAACTGCCAATTTACACAAAAAATACATATACTACTATAAAATATAAAATATTTTAAATGTTTTATTTCACCACAAAATGAATTCAGAATTTTCATCCATCGAATTGGAAAAATTAATGGAAATGGAGACATAAAAATCACATTTTCAAAAAATATTTAAAGATTTGGGGAAATTATATGGGATGTCAAGTAAAAAATATATATATAGAATATAAAATCCAAATTTTGTGAAAATGTTAAAACAGAAAAAATACACAGAGGAATGTATTTTCTTTCTCCTTTTTTTGTTTTTCAAATCTTATACAATGAGCATTTGTTATGAACAAAAAGATTTTTTAATAATGGAAAAAGTATGAGGCACCATCTTAAGTGACTGACATTTTGATAAACTTATAACAGCTAAGAAATAGCTAACATTTTTAATGCTTACAGGGAATCAAGCACTATTCTACATGCTCTGCACATTTATCAACAAACTTAATCCTCACGTGAATTCTTGGGACATTGTTAGCTCCACTCTGTAGAAGACAAATTAAGGGACAAGAAGCTAGAGACGCTGACACACACAAGCCCTCAGAGGCCAAAGCCCACACACACTCCTCAGTGGTGCTCCTCATTGCCTCCCTGTGGAGCGACAAGATGAAACACCACGCAACCAGGGAAATGAAATCAATGTGTCCGGGTGTGTGTGTGTGTGTGTGTGTGTGTGTGTGTGTAGAGAGAAAAAGAGAGAGAGAATTTAATTAAATAAACATTTGACAAAAAACAGAACCACCCCAGCTCAGGAGTACGATAATGAAGTTGGCCTCATTTGCTTTCCCAATTCTTCAAGTTTCCAACCTCCAGAGTTCTGCCTTTCCTAGAACAAAGCCCCTCCCTCAGCCACGACAGCACCAGGAGCAGGCTTCAAGGGAGGTCACAGAGCTGGGTCACAGAGCTGGGTGAGAGCCCGTCTCCCAGCCACCACACGGCTCACAGCAAGGAAAGGGCAGCCCTTCCTTCATTACGTAAGGGACCAGGCTGGGAGTTTTATTTTAAAACAGCAAAAGAGTAAAACTTGATTATCATTAAGTTAGTAGGCCCCTCCTTACCATATCTGGGGGCACACTTGAAGTACTGGATTTTCCCAACACTTCCGTTGTTTTTCCCTTCTGGTTCGTCCAACTCTATGCCAGCCCACTGCCCACTTGCAAATTCAGTTGTTCCACAAAATCTTAATCTTCCAACCTAAAGAACATATAAATCAGAATGACTTTTGAGTCTCACTAGTAATTCTACGTGTCCTACTCTTGCAACTTTACCATGCAAGTTTTTATAAACCATTCTCTCAAAGTAGACTTCAGAGCAAGGAATATTACCAGGAATAGAAAGAGACATTAAATAATGATAAATGAATCAATTCACCAAGAAGACATAAGAATCCTAAATCTGTATGCAACTAACAAATATTAACTAAAAACTGATAAACCTGAAAAGAGAAATAGACAAATCCACAATTACAGTTGGAGACGTCAACACACTTCTCAGTAATCAATAGGTGAAACAGGCACGACATCAGTAAGGATGCAGAAAAACTAAGCCAATTTGATGCAGCTGACATTAATAAAACATTCCACCCAAAGCAGCAGGTTACAAATGTACAACAATAGAAATCATACAGAATATGTCCCCAGCCCATATGGAATTAAACCAGAAATCACTAACAGAAAGCTACATGGGACATTTCCAAATATCTGGAAATTAAACAACATAGTTCTGAATAAAAAGCAAAATAAACAATAGACTTTTCTAAAAGTCTATTCTCAGACACAGGACAGAAATGCTAAAGAAGGTGAATATTAATCCTAAATTTATTTTTTAAAATGCTCTGTATTCATCATTTCTTTATATTTTAGCTCCGCAGATAGAACAATGAAAAACTAACAAATGTCCCATGAAGGTATTCTTTTGGAAGTCAGTAAACGTCATTCTCACCATAAAAGTTTATTTGCATCTTACCATTCTTTTTGAAGCAATTTTTCTCAGTAATTCAAACTTCCAAGTGTCATTGTATTGAGACATGTGCAATTCCTTCCCCACAAGCCCACCCAATTACTTAGCCACGTGAGGCATTAAAAAAAGAAGAAGGCAACGGCGGACACTGCAAAGAAACTGAGGCTTTGGAGTGTCCTCAGTGGGGTGGGTGCAGGTAGGACCCTCTTTTCCACATGTATTTTTATTAACAGGTTAAAATAATATCTAAGAGTTCTCTATTTGTGGGATCTCAAACCCAAGCCCCCGTGGATGGAGCGGTCCCCTTTGCTCCATTTCTGCGAAGTCGTAGTGAGAGAAACAGCACCGAGAAGGGTGGGGGGCTGCAAGAAAAACTCCCCAGAAGAGATCATACCCCTAAATTCACTCAACAACTCTACGGTAGTCTACTCATCTCCCGTTCAAATAAAGATGTCTTCATTATCAAGTTCAAATAGTTTATATTCTTATATCATATTTTATAGGAAACATGCGTCTAAGTTTTGCATTTTCCACTAAGTAGCTTTCTACCTCCATGTGCAACTGTGTTTTAAAGACTCAAAACTGATCCCCCTGGATGCATCCCTGGCACACAGGCCACAGACACAATGACCTTAGATGTAGCTTTAGAGACTGCAGTTACTGTACCTTCTGTCCTGCAATAACAACACGGTCCCCCAACTTCAGGCCAACTGATGTCAGCACTGCCTTGCTGGTGACACGATCGTGATTTGGGAGCGCGGGCTTGGAGGCCTCGCGTGGCAGAGGCACTGCGTCTAAGAGCATCTGCTTGATTTCTTTGGCAGTTGCTGCGGCATCTGCCATTTCCAACGGCATTTCCACTGGGTCGGGGACGACGTCCGCGGGGGTTTGGCCTTTGTCATTCTACAAACGAAGAGACCACAAATCTTCCAATGCATACCTACTTACGGCTTCATACAGGCGTGTAAAATTCTTTTTAGAAAAATCTGAAGTTAAATTCATTCATAAATATTTAATGTCGACTATCTGCCAGACACCATGCTAAGTGCTAAAGATTCCACACAAGGGAAACCAAAAGCCCTGCCCCCAAAGAGCACACACTCAGGTAGGAGACAGGCTATAAACATTCGAACAAGTAAAATACGTCATACGTGAATGGTAAAAGCAAGACAGCGAGAATGGCGGCAGCGAGACGAAAAACTGCACAGGGAAGGGAAACAGAGGACGCGGGGGCAGAGATGGCTGCTCATGCAGGGAGGTCAGGGAAGGCCTCACTGCTGACATGCATTGACCCAGAGGGCCAAGGACATGAGGGAGCAGCAGGCAGGTTAGCAGGTGGGGAAAAGCATTCCAGGCTCTAGGAAGAGCAAGCACCAAGGCCATGAGTCACAACACGCCTGGCGACACAGGTTTAGTTTAGAGACAGAAGTCACAAGACTGACTGGCTTCCCCACCCCAGATCAAAGATGCTCCCCACTATTCCACAGCTGCCCCCTTGGCTCTGTGACCTCGCCCATCCTGCCCACCCATGGAGTGGCTCAGGGCTCAGGAAGAGAAACTACAAAGAGTTTCAATACTTCTACAATCTGGGCTCTGATCAAGAAAGCAGCTCTATTCCCTCTACAAAGGAGAGATGGCAATGCATCCTGAGATGTCTCCTGCAACAAGATAAAACTGTCAGTTACAAGTCCGCTAACATGTGCTTGGTGTGTATGTAATATAATGAGAACCCCATCACATAAGTTATCTCATTTGGGTCTCACATCTAGGAAAAGCTTGTGCAGAAAACAGATAAAACGTCCTGGCCCTTTAAGAATTCAGACTGCGGTAGGAGAAACAATCACCAACTAAATGAGTAAAACATGACTAACATTTCCAGTTTGCCGATTAGGAAAATTAGGCCAGGAGAGATTAATGAGTCACTCCAAGCCATATTTACAGGATTACTGGCAGAGATGCTATTATATTCTCTCTGAGGATAAAGACTTTTATTTCTTGTTGTTTTCTCCCAGTCCCCAATAAACAAAGTGGAAGAATGAAGAAGGAAGGAAGAGGGCAGACCAAGGGAGGGGGGCCGATTAACTAGCCGGTGCAGAAAGAACCAAGAACCGTGGCAAAGCAGCAGGGAAGAGAGGGAAGGTGGGGGAGCAGGGAAGGAGAGCGGAAGCGGAGGCGGGAAGAGGCTTTTCCAGGCATGTCCCACCCGCCCGTCCCACCCCGGGGAGGCACTGGCCCAATGCAGGTCCCCTGCCCGAGTGAGTAGCTACTGCTAACGTAAGGGGGGAACACTGAGAGCCACTTTTGTGGAGACGGTAAGATACCACGGGATTCAAAGATTATGAAATCCAATCCCATGTGTTAACTTTGTAAATCAGTTAACATTATCATGAAAAATGAATTTTTCCTTTAGTTTGGTTTTTCCAAGTTTACTCCAGTCTTAAATGGGCATTTTTAAAAACTGTCTGGAATAAAATACATTTCATGCAGTTTGATAGAGAAATATAACTTTAGTATATGAAGGCTGTCCGGAAAAAATCCAGCCATTGTCAACATAATGAGAATGGTTACGTGGCTGTGTACTTTCTGAACAACCCTGTATGCATTTGTATTTAACAGTTAACTTTTAGAAATATGTCAAAAGCCTAAGTGAAAGATACTTAAACTCAGAGATGATGACATTTTAAGAAATATTTTACTTTGCTGAATGAACATTCCTTTATAGTTTATCAAAATAAAGGCAGTGAAATTCACTGCTGTGCCTTAAATTTAATTGAGACAAAGTTTATTTATCATCATTACTCTTTCTATGGGACACAAAAATATAAATTACTTGCTAATATAAGAGTTCTACAACAACATCTACATTCAACTCTTTAGTGGGAAGTAATGTTAGACATTTTAATTCTTTTAATATTTTTTACTTTTAATTAACCTCTTACCCTAAATGCAGGATTTGCTCCAAGCTCCAATAAGCATTTCACAGTCCCTGCACATAAGTTATATGCAGCAATATGCAGAGCTGTTCCAAAATTAAAGTCACTGCAAGTGGCATCCACATCTGTAATTAAACATCACAAGTATATTAACTAAAATTTTAAATTTAGTTATTATAATGTAAAAGAAAACAGGATGGGGTTTGGGGGAGTCTAAGGGGAGGAGCTTTATTAGCCATCTAGGAGACGTAAATCAACCCACTGGAAGCACTACTTCACAATGGAACAAAATTTTCTTATTACAATCTGGTTAACCTACTGTTTTCTTACATTATAAAATGAACTGTTACTATCATGGGTTTTCCAACTACCACAAACTAAAATATATTTAAAAGCAATTAATGGCAATAATTTATATCTGTAGAACTACCCTAACACAATCTCTCAGTAAACTCTTGCAAATTTGCCATGACGACTACAGTGAGGTAGCAGGGTTTGGGGCAGGAACCAGAAAACAATGGCCATGGACGAAATCTAGCTCACCAATTGTTTTTGTAGATAGAGTCTTACTGGGACACAGCCACATGTGTTCATTTACACATTCTCTAAGGTTACTTTCGTGCCACAACTGCAGAGTCAGATGGTTGCAACAGAGACCATAAAAAGCCTAAAATATTTATTATCTGGCTTTACAGAAAGAAATGGTGGGTAAAACAATGCAGACATTTCAAACCAGAAAGAAGTTAAAGACTAATTAAAAATATAAATGCTTACAAACTCCATTCATAATACTTTATTCAACAAATGAATCTGGACTTCATAATAAGAAATGCAATTCTAAGGCTATAATTTTCAATAAATGTAATGATGCTATACCTAGACACAGGAACTCTTCCAGATTTTGGAGTCCCATTTTGAATGTTTTCTATAACAAGGGTTTAATATACCTCTGGTTCCATAATCCTACCGTAATCTAATCACACCACACCACATGCTCTACCTACAACTGTAAACCACCAAGACATACTCAGGACAAATGTTCCTGAGTTATTAAAGACACTAATACCAAGAAAGGCTTTCTTCCTAACATCATTCAGAACGTGAAAAGGTAAAAGTTAAAGAGAAAATGAACATTTATACAAAGGAGAGATTACAAACAAACATTCTAGGGAATCTATCTATTGACTCTCTAACACAGTTTTCTACAAATGGAGAAAACTATACCACCTGTACCTTAAAGTTAGTATGACTACACTTGCTCTCATTTTCTCTCAAAAGAAAACTGACCCACTGAGAGGACCAGAGAAAAAGTCAAAATACTAGGACTGTAATTTAGACATTCTGATGTGCAATTTTAGGATATCAACATCAAGGTAAGAAGACCAAAAAAGAAAAAGAGAAAATAACACCAAAACTTTATCCTTTCATAGAATCACAGAATTTCAGAACTGAATGCCACCTAAAATAAATATTTTTTATGATTTCAATGCTGAGCTTTGAAGGCTGCAATGCTCTGACTATTCAAATAAGACAAAAGGATTACATAGCACAATGATTAAATTAACTTTACAAAGCCCATATTATACTGGGGGATTTGCAGAGATATAAAAACCCAGAGAACACTTTATTTTGTGCATCTTCACAATAAGTCTTTGTGTGAAAAGATAGTTATTAATGTTCAATCTAGAAATTTTAAACCACTTCTGAAGGGAAAAAAGGAGCTTTTATGAAACTTGCCTTTTGGTTTAGATGTCTTCAAAATCACTCTTACAAGCTCAGGGACGTCAAAATAAGCAGCATAATGCAAAGCGTTCATATTTGTCCAGCGGCTCCGCAAACTAACGTCTGCTCCCAGATCAATAAGCTGAGTTGCAAATTTTACAGCTGTATCGACATCACCTAAGGAAGGTTTTCTAAATTATTTTTAGAATTTAATTTAAGTTCCAAAGGATGGCTATCTTTTCCCTCATTTAAAAAGCCAAAGCAAACAGCATACTGAATATACACTTTTATCTCCAAAATTTCACTTACAAGGAATTTGTTCTCAGAAAATAATCAGCGATATGGATAAACACTTAATTGCAAAGATGTTCATCAAAGCACTTTTATTGTGAATAAAATTCTGAAACAACCTAAAAGTACAATAATGAGAGATTGGTTCAATAATTTATGGTCCATATAATACTATAAAGCATTAAGAACAACGCACTGGACCCCTGCCACTCAGCGTGTACTCTGTGGACCACGGCTACCCCCAAACTGCAATTTGTTTGTACTTTTTAAACTCATTTCTTTTTTCTTATGTAATCATTTCTTCTGAATATATTAATTGAAATGTAATTTTATGCCTTTTGAAAAATATTTGGGCTTAATTTTATGTCTTTATTTCATTTTCTATTATGAATTCATTTTTATTTTATTCCACAAAGTATCGGTTCTTGATGGGGAGGGGAGGGGAGGGGAGCAGGGAAGGAAGGAGGGAGGGCGGGAGGGTCCTGCACCATCGGTATTTTTAGAAGACTATTATCAGACTCTTAAAAAAAGGAGAGATGTTCACAATAAGAGAGGGAGGTTTATGTCATGGTAAATAAAGCACAGGAGAATATCAATATGGAAAATATGAACATACATTATGTGCACAGGAACAGACCTCGGACAGGCCTAAGCCTGGGACTGGGATGCCGGGAAAACTGTGCTTGGACTGTCACACCTTGCTGTAAACTCTCAGGAAGTTTCCACAGTGTTACCAGTTAGTCTCACCTAGCAAGCATGCAGGCATAAAGCCATTCCAGGTTGGGAGGGGCCAGGAAGCTAGAATAACTGCCTTGAGGAAAGGGAGGAAGAAGAACCAGGTTTCTGGAAGAACCTAACCAAATCTTTGCCTATTCAGGGAATATTATCATCAGCTACACCCTCCCAGGGACTCTGGTTGGCATAAACATAGCTTCTGTACATACGCACAAAAATAGACAGATGTTCCAAGCAATGAATAGATTTGCTGCATACTTACCAATACCATGAGCTCCAGATTTGCAAGTATAATGTAAAAGAGTCATATCTGTCAGTCCATCTCTGTCATTCACATTGCAGCCTCTCTTAAGAATCTGAGGAAACCAAGGAAGAGATGATCACAACACGACTACTAAAGTTCACTGATTTCAAACCAACACTGGGCAATCAAATTAGTTTACCTTATGTGAATTGGTCCCCACAAAATGTATACACAGAAGTAGCTTCCCTTGGGGATGAATTTTAAATATGCACCCACCAATAATGAAAACAGAACTTGTCACCAGACTAAAGGAAATTCTTAAGGAAGTAATCTAGCACTCCAAATATGTTCCTTAACCTCTCAAAGCATAAGCAAATTTTCTTTCTAATGGATGCAATGATATTTGAAAAATGTATAAGCTCCCTCTTCCTACAATATGGCAATATGCTGGTCAAGGAACCTGGATATTCTTTTATCCTGCCTTCAAAAAAAAAATCAAATACTTTTTAAATTACATTTAAGCCTAGATCTTTACCAAACCACCCAAAAGTATAAATAAAACATGATGATAATCAAATATCTTCATGAAAGAATTTTTAAAGTTTACAAAATTAATTGTACAAAGAAAGAAAATATGAAAAATTTCTGCTCTCACCAAGAGTCTGTAATGTCAGAACTCCAGGTATAAGAGAATGAAAAGCATGAGGAAATAATAAAAAGAATGTACAAGGTTGGACAATTAATTTCGCGAACTCATCCTAGAAAAAGTGCTACATACCTCACTGCTGAATATCACTATGGTCACCTTCAAAGTCCTCCCCTTGGGAAGCTGTGCACCAATATCAATACCTAGTCCACCCCTCAAAGCAATTTTGGAACTTATTTTCTGGAATGGCCATCAGAGCTGTCGTTGTACCCAAAATCCGACAATTAAGTTCGCAAACTTGCCATTATGTACTTACATAGGCAGCACTGTACAAACAACTCAATTATGACACCTTACTGAGTTGTCTGTACAGTGCTGCCAACACAATTGCACAGTGGCAAGTTCACGAACTTAACTGTCAGATTTTGGAGATGACAACAGCTCTGATGGCCCTTCCAGAAAAAAGTGCTCCAAAACTGCTCTGAAGGGTGGCCTTGGCGCTGGTGTCAGTGTACGGCTTCCCAAGGGGAGGACTTTGAAGGTGACCATAGTGATGTTCCGCAGTGAGGTTTGCAGCACTTTTTCTAGGATGAGTTTGTGAACTTAATTGTCTGACCTCCAACAGTACTAACTCACTGCTCCATGAAAACACCTGGAAATGCAAAGAACAAACATCAGCATCTTTGAAAGGTTTCCCCTTTATTACCAATTTCCATGCAGATGGGGAAAAAAAATTACATGATTAACAACCCTAATAATGCAAAAATTTAAGTGTGGAAATTCCTTACCTCGTTTCCAATAATGTCAATGTTTTGCTGGACCTGAGGAACCCATTGTCTCAAAATGGCAAATAATTCTGATACAGAAGTTTTAGGATCAAAGAGAATTTCCTGACATGATGTATCATTAGGATCAAAAAAGGAAAACTCTGAAATAAAAAGGTGTAAATTAAATTTATTAAAAGATCCAAATAAATTGAAAATAATAAACAATAAGACGAGAGCTTAAATAATACAATTAGTTTTAGATGCTAGGAAAAGCAACTTCATCTTAAGCAATTCTCAAAAGCAAAGTCAAGATCACCACAAACTTTGAGGTACTTCTGAATTGTTGTGAGAATAAGATTTCCATTTATCATACCACATTTTATTACAGGTATAACAAAAACATATGAATACATGCATAAACCCTGACCTCAATCCCTGAACTTCCCAAAAACTATTTCTAAGGCACAGGAAAATCTGTCAAGTTCTATCAATATTTCACCTCTAAAAACAGAAACATGTCATAAACAGTACGTTTATAACTAAATAAATGAATTAATATCTAAGTCATGAATTGATAAGGATAGGTCTCAAAAAACCTATTGACCAATAAACTAAGCTGCAGAATAATATATAAAACCTACCATTTATATAAAATTATAACTCCACAAAACAATACTACTACATATTCTGTATAAATACTCACATATGTAGTAAAAGTATAATAATATGGTCTGGAATATTCACACTAAACACAAGACAGTGGTTGCCTCTGGGGACTGAAGGGAATGGGACCAGAAAAGAAAATGGAGAGAAATTTCAACTTTACCTTTACAGTTTTCTTTCTTTTAAATTAAACAAGAGCTAAAGGAAATATGACAAAATGCTAATATTTGTTCATTCTGATGGTGGGTATATGTGATATACATGTTTGCCATCACTGTTTTCTGCATTTGTAAGTGATCTTCTATTTTTAAAATTGAAACATAATGAGGGAGAAAATTCATACACAATAACAATAAAAGTAACAAATGTGCCCATATTTGTGAGGTTTATTTAAAGAAAATTGAAGGGGCACTATGGAGACTTAAATGGGGAGAGATATTATGTTCCTGGATTGGAAGATAAAATATTTAAAGCTGTCAATTTTCCCAGAAACATTATTTAATTTTTTTTAATTCTAATAAAAATCTGACCAAGATTTATTTGTGGAAAGAGAGAGATTAAATTATTCTACTGTCCATCTGTGCCAGAGCTTCTCAAACATTACTGTAGATAGGATCACCTAGAGATCTTATTACAACGTAGATTTTAATCCAGAAAGTCTGAGGTGGGGCCTGGGATTGCACTTCTAACACACTCTCAGTGATACCAATGCTACTAGACTAAAGCCCACACAATGAATAGCAAAGATCTAGAAAATAAATGTAACAGCGATAGCAAGAGTACTTGAACCAAGAAGAATAATGTAACAACGCTTCAATAATTATATACTGAGGTAATGGCAAATAGCAGATATCTCATTTAAGTAATAATGATAATACGTTACACTTATTAAGTGCTTGGCAGGAACCAGGGACTGATCTATGCACTTCACATATGTTACCTTACTTAATCCTCTTAACAATCCTATAAAGGAGGCACTATCATCATTCTCATTTGATCAAAAAAGAGAAAATAAACAAATAAATAAAGAGAGAAAATAAGGGACGAAGAAAATAACTAATTTGTCCAAGGTCATACAACTAAGAGGTTGAGTCAGGATTAAAGCCAGACTAACCTATAATCTTAACCTCTATGCTATACTGCATATTAACAAATCTAACTACATCCAAATTTTAAGCTTTCCTACAGAAAAAAAAAGTTAATAATCAGAAGTCGGTGGAGTTGCGGGGAAGGGATGTTCTACTTCAAGTCAAAATGGAGTAATGGGGACCAGATATGCCCTTCCATTGGAAATAATCAAAACAGCAAAGGAAACAGATGAAATATGGGTTTCAAGACACTGGGTATCAGGCAAGGTAAAACAGTGATCCGTAAGAGACAGGATACAAACAAGGTGAGTCTTACAGTTGCCCCAGGTTTCTGCCTTGAGAGTTTCCAGGTGGTAGTGCAGGGAACCAAGAAAGAGCCCAGCAGACTTCCTGATGTGACACAAAGCCAAGTGCCCAAGGAAAGTGAGGCAACTGTAGTGCACAGGGCAAAGTATCAGAGAGGAGAGAGGTGCACACAAGAGAACCACAGAGAGCTCTGGGGGTACCCTATGAGTAATTTAGCATAAGCTTGTAAGGAAACACCTGAGGTAAGGAAAAGAACAATCCAAAAGGACTAGAGCAGGGGTGTCCAACCTTTTGGCTTCCCTGGGCCATGCTGGAAGAGGAGGAATTGCCTTGGGTCACACATAAAATACAGCAACACTAATAATAGCTAATGAACTAAAAAAGGTCCATGCATAATTTCTGTAATGTTGTAAGCATGTTTACTTATTTGGTTGGGCCTCATTCAAAGCTGTCCTGGGCTGCATGCAGCCCATGGGCCGCAGGCTGGACAAGCTTGGGTTAGAGGGATTAAGTGTCCAATGCTCATAAAGGGCCTAAAACAGTGCCTGTTCCCACCAAAAATACTGGGGAAGAAAATTCACAGGACATTGGGTAGAATACTCAATAGCAAAAAATAATTAGCCCCAGACGAGCACTGCTCCAGAACCACCTAACAAATCATAAAAGCAAGACCTGAAAGGATCAAACTATTTCCAAGTAACTGCATCCCAGCACAAAGCTCAGAAATATTTATAGGAATAGAAAAATATCCAACACCCAAAAAAGCAAAATTCACAATGTCTGACATCCAATCAATGATTACCAGGCACACAAAGAAAGGAAAAACATGACCCATAATCAGGGAAATAATTAAAACAAACCTAAAGTTGACACAAATATTTGTAATTGTCAGAAAAGAACATTAAAACAGACAATGATAACTATATCCCATGTTCAAAAGGTTAAATAAAGACATGGACAATATAAAAAACCCAAATCAATCTTGAGAGATAGAAAACTACATCTGAGATGAAAACTACACTGAGATCACCAGTTGATTAGACATAGCAGAAGAAGAGATTAATGAACTTGAAGACGCAGCCATAGAAACTACCCAAAATAAAATGAAGAGAAAATAATTTTTAAAACATGAGAAAAGCATCAGTAGCTGTGGGACAATACCAAATAGCCTAATATTCATGTAACTGGAATCTCTAAAAGGGAAGAGGGAAAGAAAAAAAAATCTTCGGAGAAATAGTGATTACCCAAACTTGATGAAAGCTGAAACCCATAGATCTAAGAAACTTAACAGACCCCCACACCACATAAAACATAAATAAAATTACACCTAGGCAATCATAGTAAAATTGCTCAAAACCAATGGTACAATCTTAAAAGCAACCAGGGAAATTTTTAAAAACACACACATATTACAAAGAAACAAATATGACAGCAGATTTCCTGTCAGAACAATGCAAGTGGGAAGGCAGTCGAGCAGCATCTATAAGTACTGAAAGAAAAATCTATCAATCTGCATTTTTATACCCAGCAAATATATTTTTCAAAAGAGAAGGTGACATGAAGATGCTTTCAAACATTTAAAGGATTCCTCACCAGCAGACTTGCTCTACAAGAAATGCTAGGAAGCCCTTCAGGCAAAAGGAAATGGTATTGAATGGAACTCTAGATCTTCACAAAGGAATAGAGAGCTCCGGACATGGTAAGTGCATGGGCAAACAGGATTTTTTGTGAGTAGTACTTAAACCTCTGTAAGAGATGATTCACTGTTAAAGTAAAAACAGTAACAATGTATTGTGGGCTTTATGACATAAGTGTAAACGGGCTCTGAAGGTATTCAAAGCAAAAGGTTCCGAAAATGTTGGTGTAAGGACAGCGTGGGTCTTGCAGGGTGATCACCATGAAAGTCAACACCGAGCTGCGTGTCTAAGCTCTGGTTTGTGTTTTCCTTTGTTTCTTGGTTTCAATCTCAGTCTCAGACTCATAGTCAATGGCTCCCATGACACTTAGGATAAAAAGCAAATTCCTTACCAAGGCCTAAGTGATCCTGCATTTTCTGGCCCCTGCTTCCCTCTCCAGTTTCATTTCCTGCCACTCTGCCCCTCAATCTCTTTGCTTCTCAGCCACAATGACCTTCCATTAATTCTTAGGACACATCAAAGTTTTTCCCCCAATTCTGGGCCTTTCATGTCTTACTCTCCTACCTGAAACACTTCTTGCCAGCCTCTTTTGACAACAGCTTCTTCTGCTTCTTCAGGTGACCACACTATCTAAAATAGCCACTCTGACCCATTATCCTCTGCCACACACCCAGCTTCTTTTCTCCACAGAATTCATTGTAATCTATAATATTGATAGATTTTTATTCATTTGTTTGTCTATTATCTGTTTTTCCTACTAGAACATCTGTCTTGGTCACTGTGCTATCCCCAGCATGTAGGACAGCACCTAGCACATAACAGGCCCTCAATAAATGCTTACTCAATAAATACAGTTCTGGATACCACTTTTTAAGGCAATATTGACTGCAGTGTACTAAGAAGAAGACTTCTAGAATAAAAAGGGTCTATAAATTCTGACAATGAAGGACTGCTGAAGGAACCAGAAATGTGTACCCTAAGGGAGTACAGATTAAGTAAAAATATTCAAATTATCTTCAAGTATTTTAAAAGCTATCATATAAGGAAGCATGTGCTCCACATATCAAATCAGTCCCAGCTGGTCAGTTTCAAGGAGATGTATATTGACTCCATATACAAAAACAATTTTATCACAACTAAAACTTTTAACGATGAAATGAAACAATTGTTTCCCACTATTGAAGATATCTTACTGGCTAAATGATTATTTGTCAGAGACCCTGAAAACAGAATTTCTACACTAGAAAGTGAATAGGGAAAGTTAAACTTTAGGTCCAATCAGATTCTAAAAATCTATAATTCTAAGAATTGAGGCAATGTTTAATGTTGGTTATACAGAGGTGTTCAAAATCCATGATTGTCTTTCATTCAATGTATTTATATAACAAATGCTGACTGAGTGACTAATATCAATAAATGACTATATTAGCCCTTATGAGATAAGCAAAAATAAAACATGATTGCTACCCTATCCAAGAGCTATAGTCTATGAAATAAGATAAATATGACTCAAGATAGAATGAGATAAGTTACATAAACAAAGTACAAAGTGCTTTAATTCAAGGTTTCTCCTGCATGACTGATTTTGTTATCTGAAAATAAACCCAGTCAATCTGTATAAAAGCTGCAAATAACTCCCAGGATCTAGGCACAGGTTTTATGTAATACTTTTGATGTTTGCAAGGTAAGCTGCAATAGAATCAAAACACATAAAAATAGCATATTAAGAAATGAATAGTTATTAGAATGCTAATAACTAAAAAAAATTCTTAATCCAATAATTTTATAACTACTAACATTTAAAAATTGCATTGTCTCTACCTCCATATACAATCTGAAATGGTGACCCAGTGCGTTACTTGAAAAACTCTAAATTAGAACTATAACAGATCTATCAATTTTATCTCCTGGTTCTCTTTTATTGTTTCATCAACTATCTGATAAAATATGGTTCTGGGGAAATAAGTCTAAAGAGATAAAAACTAGACTCCTTCCAAATTTGTATTTTACAGAAGAGATTGAAATGAACCAACTTAACCACGGACCAATCTCATTCCACATTCCAGGGAAAGGTCTCACCATCTCTGCCTAAGTACATGGCTTTTTTTTTTTTAATTTTACTATATTTTATTAGTGTGTACATTGATAATTACAATGGGAGATAACTGAGACAGAATTAGGCTTGCCTGTGGATTAAAACAATGTTGTTACTCTGTCACCCAAGTTTGGATCATTTCAGGAGTAATTATTTACAGTGAATTAGAATTCGAGCATTTCTGAGACAGCAAGGCTCTTAGCTATAGCTAGTTGACAGTGCTTTTGTTACTATGTCATTTTTTCAGGTTATGGATTTTTAAAGAAGTCAAGGTATATAACCAAAATATATCAATAGCAGAAGAATGCTAGAGGTCTACTCGCAAGCACCACTGCATTCTAAAAATAATATCCTCTGAACCCATCATGGTACTTAAAATGAACTTTTTTACATAATAAAAATCTGATAGCAGAAATAAAACATTTAGCATAAGAGGCAGAAAAAGCAATGGTATTTTTGAAATTGGAAAACTTTAGCAATTTTATGAAAACGATGGCAAACATGCAAAGCGATGCATGTAAAAAGGACAGAAGACAGAGGTCAAGTTACCAGTTCACAGAAAACAAAGATAGCAAGTGGGCATACCGCAGTCTGAAGGCATTGGTGCTGCAGAGACGGAGAAGATCACCGGTGTGTCAGAGCCTGAAAAGAAAAATGGGTATCTTCCAATCAAAGAGTTTTCTTCTGATGGAAAATCTGGAAGGTCCTCTATGGTCATCTTCTAGAAAGCCACCTGAAGGGGGGAGCAGAAAGCACATCTGTTATATTTGTATACAACTTAGAATGAGCGCCTTCAAGCGCAAAAAGCCTGATCCATTTAATAGCTAACCTACCGACATTTCTTTGGGGGGTGGGGGTGGGGGGGTCCCTGGTCCCTGGCTGGGAATCGAACCCAGGCCAAGGCGTTGAGAGTAGAAGCCTTAGCCACTGCACCACCAGGGAGCCCTCTACTGAAATTTTTAACTTCAACTTCCAAGAATCTTTTTTTAGAGAAGGGGGAAAAGCTTGCTTTTTAGCAAACTTTTTAAGGAATACACATTGCTTTACACTGTCTGTTATCCACATCTAATCATTCTAGACAAAGCTCAGAAGTACTGTTCTTTCCCAATAACAAGTGAAAACACTTTTTAAATACTGAGCTAATCTAAATGGCTGTCATTTGGGGGAAAGAAGGACGTGGTGTGGTACCGCCATCTCCTCCATTTTCAGTTTCTGCATGGATCATAGCCCCCGCCCCCCAACAGCGGTATGATGGGACAAAGCAACCTCTGTGGTCCGTAGTGGCCACTACGAGGAGGACCCAGGGACAACAAGTGGCGGTTGCTAGCTATGATGACTGTCCTTTGCACCTGGATTTGCTGCACCTTTCTTTATAGTAAGACATCAACTGCTTAAAAACTAAGGCTGTTTTAGTTAATCCATGAAACAGGTATGAAGAGGAGCACTTTAAGAGGTGCAGTCACTTTGAAAAATGGCTCAAACTGTTAAACTCGGTATTGTAGATGTGTTTGTAAATAAACTTGTGGCATGAAATTTTTATATAATAAATAAATAAATAAATGGGTGACATTCTCTTTATTCACAGCAACAAATGAGAGCACATGACCCTTGTCAATGGATCTTTAACTTCTCGTGGAATCTGACACAGGTTATACCATCTGTCATCCAATAGCTCATGCCATGTGCTAATCATGTGAAAATAATCTAGGACACTCTCATTATTTCCTGGCATCCCAGAAAACTTAACTGGAAATTAATCACATCATTTGTACAACTCTAAGAGCTCACTGATGTTGTCCCATTTAACAATGCACAGGATCTGTTTATTCTATCCTATGGAAGGCCATGCCTTTTAAACCATATTACTTAATATTACCTCTTTTTACCATAAAATAAGAGTGCTTCAAATAAATTTGCTCTAAATTAGACTGATGCTATACCTAGCCCCCACATCAGAAATGATGGAGAAAGAAAAAAAAAAGTTAGTAAAACTGAACAATGAAGCTAAAAATCTTCTAGTTTATTTTGCATCAAATCTTTAAAGTTTGAAGTATTATGAATCTCTGTATCTGTTTTAAATTTAAGCAGAAACCCATTATATAAGACCCCAAAAAAATCTTGTATTATTTTACTAGAAAGAACAGAAAAAGTAAAAATAGTTAACTGATAGCTTACTCTAACAGGTAAAACCATGCTAGCTATTACTCAGTGTGCTCTCTTATACTTGGTTAACCAATCCTACATCTAGCTTAATCATCCTTACTGTCACCACTCCTCTCCAAGGAAATAGTCACCTCTCTGAGATAACTGGGCCCTTTCCATCTTGATTCATAGGTTTTCTGAATACTAGCAGGAACTGCTGAAGAGTAAGATGCTTTCTTCTTTCTCATAAGGTGCATGTTTATATGGACATAGCTATTATTATATATTAAATAACCTGATTCAGTGTTACTATATTAAAGGTATTCAAGTTTCCATGAATGCCAAAATCATTTGCCACCCAATACTTGAATCATTTTGACATTAACCTTGCCATATAACTAGAAAAATAACAAGGAATTGGTGTCATACAGCATGATCTTCCTCAAATACTATCCATTTCAAAAAGCAGCATACACCCCAAAGACAGGTCTCCTTCAGCTCTACAGTTTCTCAGTGTTGAAATAACTCAGGATTTTTACTTGTTAGCCTCTACCTGCTTGTCAGTAAGTCTGGATAAAATAGTCTACGCAGAGTATGAAGCTTCCTTTAAAATCAAGGAACAAAAATAAAATTTAATAAATATCTAACCACTATGCACAAAGAACTACACTATATTCTAGATGTTTCAGAAAATACAAAAATGAGTAACAGATGGTCTATGCTTGTTAGGTAGCTTATCATCTATATTCAGTGGTTCTCAGCCTTCCTAATGCCGCGACCCTTTAATACAGTTCCTCACGGTGTGGTGACCCCATAAAATTATTTTTGTTGCTACTTCATAACTGTAATGTTGCTACTGTTATGAATCGTGATGTAAATATCTGGTATGTGTTTTCCGACAGTCTTAGGCGACCCCTGTGAGAGGGTCGTTCAATCCCCAAAGGGGTCCGACCCCCAGGTTGAGAACTGCTGGCTTAGAGTGGATAAAATAGCACTAATAACTACAGATGATGAAACAGCATGGGATTTGTTGCATAACCTAAGTACAAGGAACATCTGCTATGGGAACTCGTAAGAATCAGAAATGGCGCCCTGAAGGAGGCATCACCCGAGCTGGGTCCTGAAAGACGAGCAGGCAGAACCTGGGGCCGAAATTGAAGAGACGCACTTTGAAGGGCGGCAGGCCGGGACTGCACGGCGTTCGGGAAAGCAGTAAGAGGGAAGGCTGTAGTTTTTTTCGGTTTTGGGATTTTTTTAGGGCTATACTCAGGAGTACTTTAAATACCCGATCAAAGACCAAATCACCTAATTCCATGAGCACTGGGAAACCACTGGTTATTTAAAAGAAGGGTGCCCGATTCAAGCTGTGTTTAAGAAGATTAATCTGACTGCAATCACACTTTGAGACTCAGTCATGTGTTTTTATACTTGTAATTCTTCAGCAAAGTGAGTAGGTGGTTATCTTTCTGAGGTGGTTAAGGAGAATCACCTTTCAAAGAGCAGATTTCAAAATGTTTTTTAGAAGTGCTCCCCAGAGCACCCTTCATTTCCTTACAGACTGCTGAGATCTTGGAAGATAAGAACTGTGTCTTACACAACTATCACTTGCCACAGGAGTTAGATTAGTGGCTTACACATATTTACTAAATACTCAAGTCCTAAATTCAAGGTGGAAAGATGATTCATTCGACAGAATGTATCCACTTCATCATTTTATATGTTAATTACGTCAGTCCAAAAAAGCTACAATATTTTGTGTCTTACAGCATCTTTCCCAGTCCGTTCCCTTTGCTTCATTAAAATGCAAGGTTCTACCTTGCGTGCCACCAAAGAAGACCACACACCTCTACAAAACTTTTCTATAATCTCAGAATTCTTCCCTGAAAGCAACTTCTGGATGTAAAGATCGATGACACCTGGGAACTTTGCTCAAACTTGAAGATCCACTAATCTGAACTGAGTACCTACTTGCACTTCAAATCCTACTCTGGTTAACTGGTGATAGTGGATTATATAAAGTAAGCCTGAGATAAAACGTCAGCCCTAATTGACTGTACATAACAGATGCCCACAACTAAACTCATTTTCCCAAACCCTGATTTATGTAATCCCATCCTACTCCATCACTCCAAACAGCTCTAAGCCAAAAGCGATACTGTACCATGGCTACAGTATCTCATGATTTCTCTAGGACTCCCAGTCCATGGTGGTGAATAGAGATGTCCACTGAGGTCTTCAGAGTCACTGAAGGCTGTTAGGGCCTCGCTAAAGAACCTCACTGAGGCCAAGAGATTCCCTCGGAGTTATCTGGCATATGATTCAAGGTCAGTATCTTTAAACTACTCAACTAACAGAAGACCTAAGTTGTGTCCACATGACTTGGGATCATGAGGCCCTTTCAACTTCATACAGTATTTTGCCATTAGTCTTCAAGAGATTCCAAAAAGGTAATCTGACCAAAATAATCATTTAAAATATAACTCCAGTAATCCATGGATTAGCTACATACATGAAATCTGTTCGATCACTTACACAAAGATCTACATTATTTGATACTTAGCTCTAGGCCCTAGCGAAATTATAAAAGATACCTGCCTTTAAAAAGTTTATTTAGTCATTCAACAAATAGTTATCAAGTGTTTCTTACTAAATTCTAGGCTGGGCATAGCAAAAGTAGAGAAAATAGACAAGCCCTTGCCCCCATACAGATTACAGCCTAGTGAAGCCCTTGCCCCCATATAGATTACAGCCCAGTGTAGGACGCCTACATGGAGGCTATAATTACTGTTGAACTGTATTGAGGGCTGAATTCAAGAGGGCCAGGTGGGGCTTCCCAAGGGACTGACAATTTAAAGGTGCAGTGCCCAACCAGGTACCTATTTAAATTAAATTAAAACTTCAGTTCTTCTACCATTCTAGGCCCATAAAACTGCTCAAAAGCTGCATGTGGCTAGTGGCCACCATAATGAACAGTGCAGAAAAACACTTCCTTCATCATGGAAAGTTCTTTGGAACATCACTGAGGGAAACAGTACTGCTCAAATTCCAGATGAGAAAACAATACACAGATGCCTAAAACAACAAGAAATAAACAATGGCTCACAAGCTAAGCAAGCCCATTAGCAGCACAGTTAATTATACATAATTAACAAGAGGACAGTAAGCCTAAAAGCAACCAGATATTTGTAGCTTTAAAGAGGGAGAATGAGTTCAGTTGATTCCGTAACATAAAGATCAGTAGTACACAAGGTCTGACAATTTCTCAAACTCATCCTAGAAAAAGTGCTACACACCTCACTGCTGACTGTCACTGTGGTCACCTTCTAAGTACTCCCCTCGGGAAGCTGTGCACCGACACTAGTGCCTACTCCACCCTTCAAAGCAGTTTTGGAGCTCTTTTTCTGGAATGGCCATCAGAGCTGTTGTCTTATTACCCCTGATGTCCTGAATGTCATCAAAATGTCTTCCTTTCAATATCTCCTTTATCTTCAGGTAAAGAAAAAAGTCATTGGGAGCCAGATCAGGTCAGTAGGGAGGGTGTTCCAATACAGTTATTGGTTTACTGGCTAAAAACTCCCTCACAGACAGTGCCCCGTGAGCTGGTGCATTGTCATGATGCAAGAGCCAGGAATTGTTGGCGAAAGGTTCAGGTTGTTTCCACCTTTTTCACGCAGCCTTTTCAGCACTTCCAAAAAGTAAACTTGGTTGACTATTTGTGCATTTAATACAAATTCATAATGAACAATCCCCCTGATATCAAAACAGGTTAGCAACATCATTTTGACTCTTAATTTCAACTCATGAAACATTTGTGGTCAAGGAGAACTGGCTGACTTCCATTGCACACTCTGACACTTTGTTTCGGGGTGGTATTGGTACACCCATGTTTCATCACCAGTGATAACACGGCCCAAAACATCGTCTTGCCTCTCCACAAGGTCTTGGTAAATTTCAACTCTCCTTTGCTTTTGCTCATCAGTGAGCTCTTTCAGGACCATTTTTGCACACACCTTTCTCATACCAAGATTTTCAGTTAAGATTTTCCTGTTTCTCTATCGATGTTTACCTAGGGTCTGCTATGCTCCTCACAGTCAACTGACAATTCTGGCACACAATTTGATGAATTTTGGCACTGTTTTCAATCAGTTCTGCTCGTTACTGACCGTCCTGACCTCTCTTGATCAGTGACACTTTCTCTCCCCTCAGAAAAATGTTTAATCCATCCGTACACTGCCATTTTCTTCATGGCATTATCCCCATAAAGTTGGACTAACATGTTCCCGATTTCACTTCCACTCTTGCCCAAATTTAACAAGCAATGTAATGTTTGTTCGTTGCTCTAAATCAAGCTCCAACATTCTTGCAACAGCACACAAAAACATGCAACAATAACGAGCGCCACTCAGCAAGACACCGCCACACGTCAACACGAACACAGCTGGGAGACACAGACACACCAAGGTTGTGACACCTTACCGAGTTGTTTGCACAGTGCTGCCCACGTAAGTGCATGGTGGTAAGTCGGTGAACTTAACTGTCAGACCTCATATCTCAAAATTGGAGTCGTTATAACCAATAAAAGACACCACCTAAATATTACTTTTTTAGAAGGACTTGCTGGTGTTCACTATACGGTAAATTCGAAATGTCTGAAATGGATCACACTAATAATACACTATGTGCCAAATCTATGAAATAGAAATAAACATTCATTACATTTCAAGATCCAATCTTACAGCCCAGGTAGTCCATATCAAATGAGAATATTTTAAAATGCATATTTACGTTAGCAAAATAAGGTAACACTAGGAAGTTGTGCAGCATAAGCAAATTGTAGAAAGCTTGACTTCTGGCATTTTCCATTCTCTGCTTTCCCTCCATATAGAGATGCACCACGTGATCGCCTGCCATTTAGACTACTTTAAATAGTGCAGAAAATTCCTAAATGACAAATGTCAATGTGAAAGTGAAGTATTCAGAGAATGCTTCTAAGGAGGGTATTTACTGAAACATTTATACTACGATATTGCTACGATGTCAACCACAGTCTAGCTGGGACCACAGAGCAAGTTATTATCCCTTGAGAATATCATATTCTGATACATATCAAAACACTGTCTCAAACAGTGCTTCAATCCAAACTATCTAAATGATGTCTGAATGAACACTGACATCTAATTTAAAAAAAAAAAAAAATTGACATTATAAACCCACCAACCTAATCCACAAAGATAAGGTGTAAATCGGCTCTGTTTAGGACAGGTCTCAGGGCAAGCGCGTCCCCAAACTTCCCTTCCCCAGTCTCACGATTTACAACTCCGGGGTCCCGAGGTAACAAAAGACTGGAAGCTAAGTCCTATAGTTCAGTTTTGAATTCCCAATGGCAAAAGGTTTCTTAAACCATTTAACAAGCCAGGGGAGACCTGCGGAGGCCCGTTTCGGGGAGAAGACCAAGGGCCCCGCATAGCCCGCCCATGCGCGCGGGAGGCACTCCCAGGGCGCCGGGCGGTCAAGGTCGGGGCGGCGGAGCCCCGCGGCCGGCCGGCTCGTCCCACACGCGCGCGGACTCTCACCCTAAAGTTGCACCGTGCGAGAGCAACGGAAACGAGCGCCCACATCCCGCCTCCGGCGCCGCCGCGGGGAGGCCTCCCGGAGCCGGCCGCCGGGCTCCCGCTGCCCCCAGCGCCTCCGCGCGGCACCCCCGGAAGCGCCAGCGCCCCTCGGGCACCCGCGCCCCCGCCCACCCGGCCTGGGACCCGCGCGCGCTCCCGCCACACCTGCGTCCTCCGGTCCTCTCGCGGCAGCGGGCCGGGAAGGCGGGGGCGCGGAGGCAAGTCCGAGCGGCGAGCCTGTCCTCCCGGCGCCTGTCTCCAGGGGGGCCGCCGAGCCGCCCGCCGTGCAGCTCCCGGACCTCCGCGGGCCCCTCCCGCCGGCCGCCTCCGCGCGCGCCCGAGCCGGGCCCCAAGCGAGGTCGGCGCGCGCGCGCGCGCGCGCGCGCAGTGCAGGCCCCGGCCCCGCGCACGCGCCTTGGCGGGGCGCGCCGGCGCCCGAGCGCCTCCCTCCCGAGCCCCCGAGCCTGTCTGCAGGAGGAAGGCTGGGCCTCGAGGCGCGGACGGGGTGGGGGCCTCATGGGTTAGCCTTGCGTGGAGGGGGTGCCGCGTTGACAGCGCCGCCGCCGCCAGACGCGGGCTGTCGGAGGAACCCCGCCTGGCTCAGGACAGACTGGGGGAAGCAGCCCACGACATGCTGCAGACACTCTTCTTAAAGCCCTTAGCTGCCCGAATCGGACCTGCCTCCTGAGCTTCCAGAAGCACTACTGCCACCTTCTCAGCGGCAGCGACCGTGTCTCACCCGTCTGGGGCTCTCCCTCGTCTAGCCCCGTGCAAAGCCCAGACGGAGTAGGTCCATCAGTCAGCTGCCGGCCCGCAGGTCTTGCCGTAGGTCTAGTCGGCGCTGCACCCAAGTTGAATAGTTACACCGAAGGGTGTCAGTGTGGAGGCAGGTCTCTTTCCTCTCCTGCTTGGCACCCTTCTCAACCCCTTCTCTCCTGGTCCCCTGCTCCATCCCCCAAGAACCAGGAAGTGGTGACACTGTGACAACTAACAGACCTGAATGCTGAAATCCTGGTTCTCCATCATCCAGTGGAAGGAAGGTGTTACTTGGCACTTAAGGGTTTCCTTTAACAAGAAACTTGTTTCCTGTGCGGAAGGCTTGTAGCACTGTCAGTGACGCTACACCGTAACAACTCTCCCGAGCCCTTTTCGTTCCGTCTCTGACTACTACGCTGGACGAACTACCACACCGTATGGCCATGTTCACCAGGCACCGTGCCTGGCAACAGCAGATGTTGAATGAACTGCAAGAGCAGAGGTAATGCTCACGACACACCATAGCATCTTTGCCTGTTAGAATCATTGATTCCAGATACTATGAAAGACCCTGCTCCGCTGGCCTTAAATTCCAGATACTATGAAAGACCCTGCTCTGTCTCCCTTAAATCCTCCCACCAAATGGCCTTAGGCGAACACCTCCAATAACCAGGAATTCACTTCCCTTGAAAGCAGCCATTTGCTCTTTCATCAGCCTGGTTGGAAACCTCTTCCTACCTTGGGGGCTAAAATCCAGCTCCCTGCAACTCCTCCTCAGAGGGTTCTGTTTCTCCTGGGGACATGCAGATCAGGTCTGACTCCAATTCAGGGTCTCCAGCGCAAGGATTCCTTCTACGACCTGGTTATGACCCCCGACCCCCGACCCGCACTCACCAGCATCTTGAGGGATTCTGTGTGATGCGTCTCAAGCTCAGGAGTGAACAGGGTGTCCAGTTGAGTGCAGAGAGGAGAGAAACGGCCACCTCTCTCCACGTCCTATGCTTCTGTTAGCAGAGCTCAAAATATCAAAATACATCACATTGTTGAATGGGGTGGAGCATACTGTCAACTAAAACTCACAGCACTTACGCAATATTTAAACACCAGGACCATCCCACAGTCCCTGGTCAGCTGCCAACTTTTCTGTCCCTGCAAGTTTAGCGTCTTCCTGCACTCTCAGGGATGATAATGTAGCACAGGTGCTTCCCTCCTCCCTCTCTCTGCTCTCATCACACCCTGTTCTTGTCCACCACCTCTTCAGCCGGTTAAAAGGAAGGAAGGCCATCTGCCCTTGGTTGTCTTTAAGCAACTATAAATGTGCCCTATTATCAATTGAGTCGCAGAAACTCATAAAGATCTCTGTGTCACAGAAGTTTCCACAGGTGTACGGTTCACTTTTCTTGCTGAGTTAAATGATCCCTCTCAGATACCACTATTAGTAAGTGATGGGGTGTGGCTAGCTGAGTTGTTCTTAACAATAATGAAAGTCTCTGTTAGAACCAGCCAGGCTACTAGCCTTTTTGCTACACCCAAACACTATGAAGTACATAGGCTAATTTCCAGGATACCAAGCTATTAGAGAATGTCCCATTCACCTCATTGCCTTTACTCAAAAACTGAAGTTAATCCCTATACCATCATCAAGAATGTAAGGGCCCATTGGAGACATGCTTCCCGGAGCACTGCATGGGTCAAACAATTCTTAGAACCAGATATGGCCAAGTTAAGAGTTGGCTAGGCAATAATATGGGGCCAGAACTTGGAACTTGAACCATCCACCAGGGTGAGAAGGCACATGGATATGGTCCAGCTGCAGCAGCTGAGACTGAATTATGCCTAAAGGCACAAGGTTCCTGGACAATGCAGCCATAAACCACGGTCCCAGAAGGTGATCGGCATTGGTGGTCAGCATCAGTATGGAGAAGGAGCATTACTGACTGACCCTTGTATGGCCCTTTACCTATGGGATCTTACTTGCCTACACTGTACAAACCAAGGGACTCCAGAAGGCTGCATAACTTGCTCAGTGTACCCTGAGGCAGAAGAAAGATTCCCAACCTAAGTCTATCTGATATGAAGGCCTAGTTTGATCTACTAGTTTGCATTACACAAAGTGCACTTTGGGGCATTCAGGACAGAAATGCAGGGACCATTCCTTAATCCAGGCAGACAAGCAGAAAGTCAGCATCAAGAAAGTCTGTTGGCAGCTAACAGGACCCTAAATCATGAGAAAAGGGTTCAAGGGTAAAAGAAGATAGTGTTGCTGCTTGCACGTGGACTGAGGTATTGGGCAGGATATCATTCGGAGGGGAGGAAGAAAAGAACTCTCCTTCCAGAATTTGGATGCACAGGGCATTAGGAACACAAGAGACATCCGGCTATCAGAATTGGGGTGCCAGATTGGAGCCCAACCAGCAGAGGTAGTTAAAAGCCAAATAGAACACTAGGTATAGCCCCTAAAATCTTTCTATTTGCAGATGATGCATGGTCATTAGCATAGAACACCCAACAGAATCAACTATTAAAAGTAATATGTGACTTCAACAAGGTTGTCACGTACAAGATCAGTTTCTAAAAATCAATAGTTTCCTCAACATCAGCTGTAAGCAACCAGGAAATATAATAGACAATAAGAGACCATTCTAAATAGCAATTAAACGCTAAAGCATAATACTCAGAAATTAACCTTACATCTTACAAGAACTTTATGGAGAACACTTTAAAACTACTTACGAGCATAAAAGAAGATTGAATAGATGAAGATATGCCATGGACAGAATGACTTTACATTGTAAATAAAAGGCCATTTAATGTTGCGACAATCAAAATTCCAGCAGAAACTCAAATTTTAAGGAACTTCAATGAAGTTATCAAATATATAAGGAAAAATAAGTATTTAAATAGTTAATTTTGAAAAGCAAGGGCAAAGAGAAGGCTCCTGCACTACCAGATGTTAGTCCCTTCCACATAGTGATAAAAAGGTATGGTGCTGGTACAGACTCAAACAGAACAGTGAAACAGCACAGAGAGCTCCGAAGAGACTCATGGGACCTCAATATATATATGGAAGTGGTACCACAAATCAATGAGAAAATACATAAATTATTTAGAAGATGGTGTTGGGGAAACTAGATTAGTTTAAGAAGAAAAAATAAAGTTAGATTTCTCATACCCACTTGTACACAAAGATGAACTCTAGATGGATTAAGGACCTACAGGTGAAAGGTAGAAAAAAAATGTAGGAGACCATCTTTATGAATGTGAGGTAGAGCTTGACCTCCTAAAACAAGGCTGCGAAAGCACAAACCCCCAAACCAAAATGTGGTAGATTTGCCTTGTGTATCACAAATTTCTCTTCAAGGAAGACTATCACAGAAAAAGTGAATGGACAGCTGACACATTGGGAGAAGACATAGGGTACATTCAAAAGCAGCTAGGGAATAATATCTAAAATATATAAGGAACTTTTGCAAATCAACAAAAGAAGTAAAAAATTTCAATATAAACATGAGAAAAGATAGGAATAGGCGATTCACAGAAGGGAAAGCAGGCAAGCAAGCGTGGGGGAGGTGCTCCGACTCAGGAGTGACGAGAGCAGAACACGAAGAGCGGCGCTCCCTGGGGCCACTGGTGTGCCGGCGTGTGCGTAAGAACCCGCTTGGGGAGTGTGCAGGGCGTCCGGTTTGCCCATTTGCAGTGCAAGGACTCTCACTCCTGCCAATTTCAGGCTTCCAACGTGAGGTCACGGAGTCAGGAGCTGGGGTGTCCCATCCGTTCTGGTGAGCCAGCTCCAACACGCTACTGCTGTGCTCGTCTTCATAAAGCAAGAGGGTAATCTTGGCCCACAGAAAAAGATAATCCCAAATACGGGCACCGATATGGGGAAATGGGAAACCTCTTGCACTGCTGATGGGAATATAACCTGGTAATACATTCTAGAGGGCAATCTGGCTTCATTTAGTGAAAAAATTTTCAGCATGGGTCATGACGCAGTATCAGCCTCCGAAACCTGCCTCAGAGAAACCCTTACATGGTCCCACAAGAACCTTTTTCACGTGTCCTTCAGGAAGCCATGCTCTCATTTACTGGGTGATGTCATCCAAGCCACGGTTTTAATACCATCTCTACTTTCATGACTGCAAAATTTCTATCTGCAGTCCTGAACTCCAGACATACAGCCAACTGCCAACTCACTGTAACCTATAGTGTATACTAAGCATCTCAAATATAATACGTGCAAAATAGGACGCTTCCCCATGACCTTCCAGGGACATGACCTCTCGATTCTTGTGTTTGGTCACTAGAGTCCATCTTTTTCTTTTTTCTTTCTTTCTTTCTTTCTTTCGTATTTCTGGATTCCCCAAACCGAAGTCCCATTTCTCATTTTTAAGGAAACAAAAAGTTCATGACATTCATTGATGATGAAATTTATCAATAGCACTGAAATCCTTACTATCTATAGCCACCCAGGAGACCCCAGGAACTCCCTACCACTGTTACTGGGCTTGCTTTACTCTGACCATCTCCTTTTCCATATTTAAGAGGGGGCTGTCTGCTGAAGTGAGCCACCAACGGAAGCCCTCACCAGGCTTATTCTCTGAATCTGCAGTTCTCATTTCTGGTTGCACCTTCGCATCTCCTAGATATCGTCCACAAAATAAACCCAAAAGATCCTTCCAATGTTCTAATTCCACTGATCTAATTTAAAATCATGCTGTTCTGTAAGTTTATTATCTCTTTTGTTGGTCTAGTTGCCAAAAAGACACTCACAAATGAATATTTCAAATCCAACTTTTTCCTACATGGGAGACTGCTTCCCAGGTCTTCCAGGTGGGGCGACTCCCAAACACCATGTGACACAACCACTACAAAAAGTCTTTATGGGCCAATATAAAGGAAGAAGGACAAAGGGAATGTTTCATGGTATCATGATCAAAACCACCACTGTTCTATAAGAACTGAAATTTCTTTCTGGATTCAAAGAAAGAAATGCAAAAAAATTCTTGAGACAATTGAAGGAAATTTAACCCAAATTTAATGTTAAATAGTATCAAAAAATTTTTGTTAATTTTGTTGGGAATGATAATGACGATTATGTTTTTATTAAAAGTCCTTATCTGCTAGAGATTCATACTGAAGTATTTATGATAAAATGTTTACTGTCTGGGATTTGCTTTAAAGTGTTCCATTAAAAATAAGTGTGCGTGGGTGGTGAACTCATAATGCACCACATAGATGATGCACTGTAGAAGTGTACACCTGGGACCTAGGTAATTCTTGGTAACCAATGTAATTCTGGTTAACCAATGTCAACCCAATTAAGTCTAACAAAAAAATAATAATAATAAGTGTGTGGTGAGAATGTAATTTGGCCCAACTACTATGACAAACAAAAATTTTAAAATAAAATTACCATACAATCCAGAAATTCCACTTCTGGGCATTAAAGAGAAATTAAACCAAGATTGTAATGAGATGCACGCACTCATGTTTATCACAGCATTTTTCACAATAGCCAACATGTGAAAACAACTCAAATGCTCATCCATGGATGAACAGATAAAAAAGATGTGGTACATACATAGGCACACCTCATTTTATTGCTCTTTGCTTTATTGAGTTTCATACTCCTATAGATGTTGCATTTTTTTACAAATTGAAGGCAAGACCCTCCACCAGCAAAAAGATTATGACTTGCTTTCTTGTGATGCTCACTTTATTGTGGTGGTCTAGCACCAAACCCACAATATCTCAGAGGTATGCCTATTCACAATGGAAAAAAAGCCATAAAAGAGGAGGATATCCTCCCATTTGGGACCACATGGATGCACCTTTGAGTACATTATGCTAAGCAAGATAAACCAGACAGAGAAAGGCCAACATTGTGTGATGTCACTTATCTGTGGAATCTAAAGAAATTACGCCTGTAGAAAACAGAGAGTAAAATGGTGGTTAGGGGATTGGCAGGGGGCAGAGGATCTAAGACAGTGATGTGTTTAAGGGCACAAACTTGTTCACAGGTAGAATAAGCCGTAGCGATCTAATGTGCAGTAAAATGTACACAATCGCATTGTATTATAATTATGTAATGTGGTAGATACCACTGCATCAGCAGTCACATAACAAGATATAAATTTATCAAAGTACCACACTGTATCCCTTACATTTACACAATGTTACATGTCAAATTCTTTCAATAAGTAAAAGTATATGGTAGGAGGGATAGGGGAAAAAATAATGATAACATGTTGATAATTATTAAACTAAGTAATGGGTATATTATTGTTCCTTTTGCATAAATTTTAATTGTTTTCCATTATAAAAAGTTGTTTTGTTTTTAATCAAAGCTCCAAGAGGGCAGGAATTTTAGTCTTTCCCTGTTACTATAATACCCTTAGTACCTAAAACAGTATCTGGCACATAGTACAAATTCAATAAATGTTCATTGAATGGGCCTAGTGTTTTTCTTTAAGATTTTAGTCTCAGTGAGGACAGACTATGGTGTCAAGGAATCTAGAAATCACAGAAGTCGCCCTTGTATCACTTGCCTGCACAGGCTCTCAAGTGGGAGGCACTCACACATCCTAAAGCTCCAGTAGCTGTTTACCAAACCAATGCGGTTTCCTCCCTGTTCACTGTGAGCCATCAGCTGCTTTCATAGCAACTTGATTCGGGGTTGAGAGACTGTCAGACCCACTGGAGTTTCCCCAGAGTGGGTAGAGAGCAGCTTGTACCGCGTCAACAACGGATCAAATGACTCGCCCAACCAAGAAAGCCATTGACAGACCAATTAGCTCATACTGAGTCATGAGAAAATCTCCTTTGTGACCAAACCAGCATTGCTAGTAAGATCAGTTCTGACATTCCTCAACTAACAGTATTTGCAACAGCAGGGAACAGTTAAGGTAAGAGTAAATGTGAATTGCTTTATTGATTCACATGGGGTTCAACCCAAGAAAAATAAGTTACAATCTCTCTTTTTAAGGCCCATCAAAATATATCATGAAATGTCTTTGTCATTATCAAGATAATCACAACCATAAAGTACTGAATAATTCTTAGAAAGATAATTGCATATTGGTCCATCAAATCATCAGGAACACACTGAGTGCCTCCTTCGCAAAGGGTAGTAGGGGCCCCCGCAGTATAGAACTCACTCCTCATTCTCCAGTAAAGGAGGGAGAGTGCTGTAATTGTGTGCAACCTGAGTTGGAACCCTAGAATCACCTTTCCCTGGCCCTGTAACCCTAGCAAATCACTGAAGCTCTCTGAGCCTTCTCTTGATCCTTTGTAAAATGAGATTAAAGAATAGCAGCCTCCAGGTTTTGCCATGAGCCCCAGGCCTGACTTAACATGAGTGCTCAGTAAATAGCGAGGTGGAAACTAGACAGTGTGGTTATGAGAAAAGAACACCAACCACCTACCCAAGAACACCACCTACCAAAGGTGTCAGGACGAGGGATTTCCCAAGCAGGAGAGCACCTTGCAGGATGGAGTGATCAGGAAAGGCTTCAAGAAGAGATATTTTGAGCTAATTGAGGAGGAAGATGTGACACAGTTACATAAATGAGGAGCTAGATTACTGAGTATTTAGTATGGGATGTGCGTTGTTCTAAACATTTTCATGAATTGGTTTACTCCTGAAGGAGAAATACCATTTCAGTTTCACTTTTTAGCAGGAGAAATAGTAGTTAGGTAACTTTCCTGAGATCATACAGTAAGTAGCAGAACCAGAATTTGAACCCAGACAGTCTAGTTCAAGAGATGAAACTTAACCATGATGCTTTGCAAGAGAATGGGTTGGAGGCAGAAATGCAAAATGTGTGTTTGGGGGATAGTAAGGGTCCAGCTGGAGCAGAGGCTATGGTGCAGACTGGGGAGGACATGCATTGGGAAGGTAGGTTGGGGCCTGACCCAGAACTGTCTCAGCTGTCCTGTGGGGATGAGGAGAAGCCACCATGAGTTTCTAAGGAAGGAAGGACTAAGGAATCTGCTGGTACCATTCAAAATGGGAACTCCTGCTTAAATGTTATGCCCCTATTGGTGATGCTCTCTAAATAAAAAATCTGAAATAACAGCACACTTAAAAGTCAAGCATTTTAAAGTGAAATTTCACAACTAAAAATAAAGTTGCTTTGAGAGTATGAGCCTTTATCAAAATATTCAATTTAAATAAATATTTTTAAAATAGCAGGTGATTTTTATCAGTGATTTTTTCACAGACAGCTTGGGGGAGTGTTTTATTTTTTTTTTATTTTTTATTTTTGTATGTACTGCTCTACTTTCATTTATTTCATTCAACAAGTAACTATTGGGCACTTGTGACACGTCGGGCACTGACAGACAACTTAGTATTTATATTTAACATATGTTCAATAATGACCTGCATTCAAACTGAAGTTGAGACAAGTTACACAGTTGACGTTAGGGGATGAAAATCTATCGTTTCTGCCTTTTCCATCACACATCATTAACTATGTTGCAGCATAACAATAACAACTTACATGTCATCATGTGAACCACTTGGTTATTACATAATAATGTAATAATATAATGATCTTTTGAATTATTGCACAAAAGCACAGTCCCAGCAGAAAGAACACCAGCCATTTTTGCTTCCTTCCATGCTGTCCATCCAGCAAGGTGCTGACGAGTTCGCTGCCCACCCTACGCATTCCGTTCCTCTTGGCACCATGATTTCTGTTTCTCCAGCCTTGCCCGTGCCCTAACTCAGATTTCAAAGCAGGGAGAACTCAAGTTTCAGTCTGTCAAGTGAGGTACCACACACCTACCAAGAAGGAATTGTTGCTAGGAACAACAGCCTAGCATCTTTGCAAGCAATGGCCAGTGACATCATGGACACTCGTGTGTCTCTATTACAAATACCACTGGCCATGCTCAAGTCTCAGCTGCATCTAAGATTGGCCACCTCAAAGCACACTAGTCCACTCAGTGCTCAGCTCATGCAATCCAAAGAGGTGTGGCTTCTGAGGGAACCCCCAGTTGCCAAGCACCTTACTAGGTTATTCTTAGTATCAGTAAATATTATACCATTAGATATCACTCTGCCCTTAGGAACTCTGTGGCCTAACTAAGGAGAAAAAAAGTTAAAACTCTCAAAAAAATCAGAGGCAGGAGAGAATCCCAGGCTTTGAAGTCAGGCATATAGAGTTTGCCCAAAACCGAGAGGGTTCCTGGGATATGGCACTCTCAGTATTGAAACCAGAACAGTGCCAGGGATACCCGACAAGTTGGTCACCCTACAGACAGAGCAAAGTTCAATTTTAATTAGCTTTGGGACCTTAATCAAATAAAATAACCTCTTAAAGATTCAGCTTCGTCATGTATACAATTGGGTCTCATAGTAGTACCTATTTTATCAGATAGTTCTTGTAAGAATTCAATGAGCTATTGTATAAAAAGAACTAAGGAAAGAGACTGATACTGAATAATTGTTCAATGAGTGCTAATACTATAAATATAATCAATAAGTACAAGATAGTGTATAATGAAAGACTGAATTAGATGTTTTAGAAACTAAAAGAAGGAAGTAAGAAAAAAATCAGTCATTAAGAAAAGGTTCCAGAGACCTGACACTGGGTGTGAACAAAATGCAACACGTAGATGAAGCACTGTAGGACTGTATGCCTGGGACCTATGTTGTTCCTGTTAACCAAGGTCACCGCAATAAGTCCAAAAATTAAAAATAAATAGATAGATAGATAGATAGATAGATAGATAGATAAAGCTTGATGTGGGGGAAGGAGGGAGAAAAGAAAAGGAAAGGTCCTATATTGGCACAGTTGAAATGGTAAACATAGGGTGCCCAATTAAATTTGAATTTCAGAAAAAACAACAGGGTTTTTTTTTTAGCGTAAGTATGAACCATATTTTTTTAAAAGAATTTGTTATTCATCTGAAATTCAAATTTAACTGGATATCTCAATATTTTATTTGCTTAAAATGGCAACCCTACATAGTGGAAGTAGAACTTAAATTGTTCTCTGGAGGAAGAGGGAAGAAAAGAACATCCAGCAGAGAGGAGGAGGCATGACCAGCAGTTGACCAAAGATGGGAGCAGTGCCTGGGATGGTCTTCAGTTTTTGGAGGGAACACCCTAAGGGCCAGGCCAGAGAGCCTAGATTTGATGCAGAATATATGCGAGAGTTAGAGTAGGTGCTGGGGTCCTGGGGTAAGGTGGGACTCAAAAGGAAGAGATTCTTCAGGGAAAGAATAAAAGAGTTCGTGAAAGAAAGGAATGGATCCAAGTCACTATGAGAGGGACTATCTAGCCAAGGAGAGCGAGGTGTGGCTGTCCTTACAGTCAGTGGGTGGCCTGAACTCAAGGTGGAGGCAGGAGGAGTGGGGAAAACAGTCGGATGTGAAGAGATGTGAAGGAAAACAACGTCTGTGGAGAAAGGTCGTGATGAAGCCGTGAAGATGGATGTGTCCTTTCACGATGGAACTTTCTCGCACGCCCGCGACATTGTGACTGGTGACCAGGATAAGCAATTACATGTAACTCCAAGGACACCCTTGAGGTAGGTTAACTCAGGCCAAGAAAAGAAGAAATGGGGCATTTCATGCCCTGTTGTTCTTCCTTAGAGGAACAAAGAGAATAAAGCAATGAAATCTTATGTTTCCCTATTACTTTCCTCCCTTCAGAGAGCCCCCCCCCCGGGGTCCTCCCGTCCAGCAGAAATGACAGAGCCCCTCAAAGGGAGTAAATTCCATGCAGCCAGCCGGCGAGGGGCCTGGGAGCTCGGGGTGGCCTCCCTCGCAGCCGGCATGGCTCCCGAGCAGGTTGCGTGCTTCCTGGCATGTGTACACAAAATTCTACTCTTGCAGCAAACAAAAAAGCCGCAGCCCCATTTGGCAGCTGTCCCCCGAAAGGCAGTGCTTCTCTGGGGTGTGAGCCTGGAATTCTGACTCAAAGAAGCAAATGGCTCAGAAGCTCTGTCTGGAGGTACATGCAAAAGCAAGCACCAATGGTTATAAAAGAACCAGACCCAGAGGGTCAGTTTAGAGACTCTAAGCACTTGGTCAAGTTCTGATTACTCACATCGACATCCTTCAAGATCATTTCCCACCTCTGCCCGATGTGGTAGAGCCCATCCCCCCAACACCCCCACGGCTGCATTCCCATGGCCTCTCCCTCTGCTCAGATTTCATCTCTAATCGACCTTCCAGAGCCTTTGTACATCTCACCTGTCCCAGGGAGAGCTGGCTCACTGACTACACCAAACCCCACTAACTTCTCCCTTTCGCTAAGGAAGAACACATCTAGAAACCCAGTTGTATTCCATATTGTATGAGCTGCTCACACGGGGCAGTTTGGCCTTCCTGCCTTCCCAGGGAGTCTGTAAACTCCATGAGGGCCCGGAACATTCCTTTTGTATGCTTCAACTCACTCAGTCCCCACCTGTATAACACTGAAAATGGAAAGGTGTAACAGAATGCATTGCACTAAAGCAAGATGCTAACAAGGGGAGTCTGTGAGGGGGCAGAGGGAATTTGTATGAATTCTCTGTACTGTCTGCCCAATTTGATGTAAATCTGAAACTTCTCTAAAGTCTTTCACAAACATTAACTCAAAATGGATCATAGACACAGATGTAAAATGCAAAACAATAAAACTTCTAAAACATAACACAGGAGAACATCTAGGTGACCTTGCATTTGGTAATGACTTTTAGGTACAACACCAAATACACTACACATGAAAGAAAAAATTAACAAGTTGGACTTCATCAGAATTAAATACTTCTGCTCCACAGAAGACTGTTCACAGAATGGAAAGACAGCCACAGCCTGGGAGAAAATCTTTGCAAAACATGTATCTGATGAAGGACTTGTGCCCAAATCAAAATACTAATATACAAAGGACTCTAGAATTCAATATAAGAAAACAACCCAACTAGAAACATGTGCAAAAGATTTGAACAGACCTGACCAAAGAAGATATGAGATGGCAAGTTCGCGTATGAAAAGGTGCTCATCTTCTGCTGTTAGGGAATTACGAATTAAAGCAACAATGAGATGCTACTACAGACCTAGTAGAACGGCTCAAATCCTAAACATGGACAATACCGAGGTCCGGCAACAATGGGGAACAGCAGAGCTCTCAGTCATTGGTGATGAGAGTGAAAAATGCTACCACCACTTTGGGACACGGCTTTACAAAGCTAATACAGTCTTACAACCCAGCACTCTCTCCTCGGCATTTGCCCACGTGATTTGAAAACTTATGTCCACACAGAAACCTGCACAGGAATGTTTCTAGCAGCTTCGTTCATAATTACCAAAAAGTGGACACAACCAAGGTATCTTTCAATAAGTGAATGGGGTACATCTATACAATGGAATATTATTCAGCGATGAAGTAAGGAGCTACTAAGCCATGCAAAGACTTGAAGGAACTTGAAATACAAATGCTGTTAAGTGAAAGAAGCCAGTCTGAAAGGCTCTGTACTATATGATTCCAGTTGAGAAAGACAAAGCTGGGGACACTAAAAAGATCTGTGGTTGCCAGGGGCTGGGGAGGGAGGGAGGGATGAACAGGTGAACCCCAGGCATTTTTCAGGGCAGTGAAACTCCTCCCTGCGATACCGTCAGGGCCGATACATGACATTATGCATTCTCCAAACCCACAGAATGGACAACACAAAGGCTGAACCTTAATATAAACTATGGGCTTGTGATAGTAATAATGTATCAATATCAGTTCATCAATTCTAAAAAGGAAAAAAAAAGGTGAATTGTGAAGAATTTTAAATATCTATTCAGGTTTTTAGCACTGAAAAGACTTTTTTTTTACTTTTTGATGTAAAATAGGTCTAAGTCACATCAGAGTGTGTGTGTAGATATAGATATAGATATAGATATAGATAGTCTAAAATAATAATAGGCTTTGTCCAGGGTGCTCACCGTGCCTTCACAAGAATGAGTCTCATTGGAGACCTGGGTGGGCATGAGATTCAGATGATAACAAAACTTACCCAAATCATGTCACTGTCTTCTCAATGTCACCCAGAAAATTTTCTCAGTTTCTCATGGGTCTTCCTCAGCTGGGGTGCAAAGTGTGCAGAGCGTTGGCTGGGAGCGTAGGGAAACGGGTGCTTTCATAATGGGCCCCCGCGGCCCGTGGGCAGATGCCGACTACAGAAAGCCAGGGCGGAGGTGGCAGCTCTGACGTGCCTCCCTGCGCTGGGCCCCGCCTTTGAGTGCACCTGTCTGCTTCCCCGTGGGCAGTGAATACATAACAATGACAGGGCTGTGGCGCTATGGGGACCAGATTTAAAGGGCCAGAGACCACTATGAGCGGAGGAAGAAGATCCTTAACAGGACTGACACTCCACTTCTCAGCAAGGAGGAAGCTGGGGAGCTCCAGACTCTTCCAGAGGGAAATGCAGGGATGAAAGCCCTCTCCCTCCCTCCCAGCCCCCACCAGGGCCGCCCACGGGCAGGAGGCCTGAGGATCAGCCCCCCCAGGGCCCTTGGGGACGCAGGGCAGGGGCTGGGGAGTGAGTCTGCAGGGCAGGAGCAGACGTGAGTCCAGCACCGCCTGCGATTTCACACCTTCCTCCTTTCGGTCATGGGGTGCTAGTCCTGACTGGGCACCCTCAGAACTTTAAAATGAGACAAGTGGTCCTTGTTTTCTGACGTAAAGAGAACATGTTGAACAGAAATTTGAATGGATTTTGTCATGATTTCTGATAAGACAGTGTGTTGACCTTTTGAGCCACTGATCAGGTACTAACTTGGAAGGGCAGCTCATAATGATTCCGTGGTCTGTTCTGGAGATTTTGCTGACACCTGGCTGCCTGGAATGATTAAGTCAGGACAAATTTCACAGTCACTGACTAAAGTGCGCAAAGATGTCATTTTCTCTATTCTATAATTGAGTGTAATTTCTGCCTTGAGCCTCGATTCTGCCTCAAAGCAGAGAAAATTTAATCTAGTCACTCTCGGATAAACTCATTTAAATTCAGCCATTTCTTAGTCAATTCAAGTTTATAATTTAGTCATAAATAGGTTTAAGACTCTCCCTCCTCCCTCTCTCTTCCTTGGAATTAAATCTCAGTTCTCAAGGACTTATCTGACTGGCCTACCACTGGGTCTCTTCCTGTCCTGTCTGACTCAGTGCATGATTTATGCTCCCTGGAGAGGTGACCTGGGTGGTCTGTGGGACACAAGGTGTCCCCATTCTTCTCTCCATCCTCACCCAGTTCTCACACCTCATCCTGGCTAACCCCTTGGTTCTCTCTCTCTTTCTCTGCTAAATGTTATTCCTTATGACACTCTGACCTGTGGGAGACCAGGATGAGCAAGTCTCTCATCTTTTTGTCCCTAGACCACCATTCCAACTCTGCACATCAACATGACATGAAGCGTTTCTCCCCAAGGCTTGCTGCCTCGCTCTCTCCCCAGCCCCAGGCTATGGCCCAGGAAGGGGGCAGGGCACCTCTTCTCTCAGCACCCGCCTGATGAGGCCTGAGGTCAGAGGTGGGGCACAGGGAGTCCCACACTCACACATAACCCTGTGGCTTCTCTTCAAACTCTTGCCCATTCCTAGCTCAGGAGGTATTTTTTAACGAGTGGGGTGAGGAGCTGAGAGGGGAGATGGTTCTGCTGTCTCCCTCCAATTCCCTTGAAGAACCTTCCGTCGTATAACTGAGTGGAGCCTTTGAATTCAGAAGTCAATGATTCGTTGTCTTGCTCTGAGGTTCTGCACTGAAAGCCCGTTCCAATGTGGCTGTGAGGAAGGGGCTTGCGGAGCCTGGAGAAATCCGTGGAAGGAGAAAGGCACGTCCATTGACATTCCACCCACATCCCAGCCTGCCGGAGGACAGCCCGGTTTATTTCCAGGTACAATGTTACCTTGTGAACTAACAACTAACAGGACGTAGACTAATTTTATTTCATGACTGAGATGAGCTCAGAAGAAAATTCTAAATGGGATTGCTGTAAAAGCATTCTGGGGAAAGAGCGCTGCCCCAGCCTGTCCCGGCCAAGTCGCCCTCTCCGTCCTGGGACAGCCCTGGACATCGTGGGCTCCTGAAGGATGGTGACCAGGTCAGCACTGCTGGTGCCCCTCCACCCCTAAAGGTCATCTCTCAAACGCTCACACGTTCCAACTCAACCCATCAGTTTATCAACCAGTTTGCTTTCATTTGGAGAATTCTTTAAAACACGAAAACCTGTCCTGGAAATCCCTGGCGGAGGCCAGAGTTTACGGTGACCCAGCTTGAATGTGTCCCCTGTTCACTGTTTGATAAATATCCCAATTTTAAAAATGAACAAAGCATGTATAAGAAATCCCTGAAAGAAATGATGCAAATGGTCAACAAAGCCTATAATTTTTAAAATAGAAAAATTCTCTAATAAATTTATAAATGCAAATTAAAATGAGATGCCATTTCCTCTTTCAAATCAGATTTTTCTCCATAGAATAATAGCCAATGCTGACGAGTTTGCGATACAATAGATCTGTTTTCACACTACTGCTGGGAATGTAAACTGGTATAAACTTTCTGGAGTATAATTTCACAATTTGCACCAACAGCTTTTAAAAAGTTTATATTCAGGTGAAGGATTACTCCCCACTCCCTAAGTGTGGTTGCTCACAGCTCTTCCAAAGAGTACAGTGGAGAAAGGTGGGAGTAACTCTATGGTTGAGCAACCTGACACACACTGCGTCAGCCAGGTGATCAAGGTCAACATCAGCAGTCATACATCATGTTGATAGTATGTATTCTTGATATGATGTAATAAAAATGGTACATTACCTCTGTGATCTTTCAAAACCCCATAACCTTAATCTAATCATGAGAAGCACATCAGACAAATCCCAATTGATGGACACCTCCAATATGACCGGCACTTCTCAAAAATGCCAAGGTCACTAAAAACAAGGCAAGTCTGAGTGACTGTCCCAGCCAAGAGGAGTTATGACAACTAAACATAAGGTATTGTTATGGCCAAGATCCTGAAACAGAAAAACGTTAGGTAAAAACCAAGAAAACCTGAATAACGTATGAACTTTAATCAATAATTATGTATCAATAGTGGTTCATTAATTGTATCAAATGTGCCACACTAATGTAAGATATTAATAATAAGGGACACTGTGTAGAGGATGAGCAACTCTGGATGGATTGCTCTAAGCTTTATAATATTTTACAAATGGTTAATGATTCTAAGCCGGTGAAATGATCTGTGTAACGTGCCTGTCACAGTGCCCGGGACACGATCACCAGCTCCCTTCTCCTGCCAGCTCACTACGTCGTTGCTTGCTTGTCGCTTACCCGTCCTCATCTGCACCAGGGAATTGTGTTGCAAAGATCATCCCTTCAGATATAACCAGGTGTGCCCTGGGTCTTGGCTAGTGGGGAATTGTCCTCGGCTTTTGAGATTCAGGAGAGCTCACTGGTGAAGCTGATAGAACTTGAGAGAGAAAACATTTTTTTTTCCAGGTTGCTTAAATGACCTCCAATTTTGCCTCAAAACTGATGCCACATGAGAACGACTTTTTGCTGATCAGTTAGTTCAGGGTCACCTAAAAAAAATGGAGTAGGAACTTATTTAACACAAGGAAGGACAAGGAAGAGCCCTTAGTAAACTAATGTTTACTTGACGAAGTTATGTTTTGGATATCGTAGTTTGTTTGACCTATGGTATGCTCAGGTTTGTTTTTTTTAGTGACCTTTTGAATGTGGTGCCTAATTTTTCTCTCCTTGACTTTGAACTATACAGGGTGGCCCAAAAAATAGGTATACAGTATAGTTTATTTGCATTTTATTACATTGCTTATTACATTTATGTTTGTTTAGCACTGTTGAATCTTGTAAGTACTCGAAATGTCTTCCATCGATGTGGCAACATTCCTGGAACCTGTCCAGTACACTGTGACGCACAGTATGACACAAATCCTGGTGTGTTGTGATGACTTTTGATTCAACTATATACCTACTTTGGGGCCACCCTGACTTAGTGACTACCTTGTAAAGAATATAGTGTGGAGCAAGTGAAGGTCAGGACAGAGTGGTCTCCTCCTTGCTCTCTCTCGGATGGCTCGCTCTGAGAAAAAGCCAGCTGCCATGTTGGAAGAACTCAAGCAGCCGTGTGGATAGGTCCATGTGATGAGGAACTGAGGTCTCCTGCACACACCCAGCAAGGAATGGTGGCCTTCTGTCAGTAGTCATGTGACATCTTGACTGCAACCTCATGAGAGACCCTAAGCCAGAACCACCCAGGGAGCTGATCCCAAATTCTTGACCCACAGAAACATGTTTCATAATGAGATCATGTTTACTGCTTTTATCTACTAAATTTTGAGGTGATTTGTTATGTAACAATTAACAGTGCTACTACAGGGACTCTTTTCCAAGACTAAAAACATTATAAAATATCTGGGACTCTCTTAGGCACAAAGTAAGGCATAAAATACTGGTTTTAGTTTTAGTTAAGGGTGTGTGTGTGTGTGTGTGTGTGTGTGCGCGCGCGCGCGCATTAACATACATGAAGTAAAGTGCACAACTCAAGGAATTTTTACCTATATACATATTCACGTAACCACTACCAGGTCAAGATATAGAATGTTTCCGTTACTCTAAGAAATTCCCTCAGGCCCACGTGCAGTTAATAACTTTCCCCAGAGGCAGCCACTTTTCTGAGCTCTATAACTACAGACTCATTGTGAGTGTTCTTGAACCTCATATAAATGGAATCATTCTGTATGTGCTCTTTTATGTCTGCCTTCTTTCACTCAGCATAATAATTTTTAAATGTATGTTGTTACGTGTCAATAGTTTGTTCCTATTATTGCTGGGAAGTATTCCATCATACAATTATGCCAAATTTGTTTATTTCCCTGTTGACAGACATTCGAATTATTTTCCATTTGAGGCCATGACAAGTAAAGCTAATATGAATATTATTGTGCCAGTCCCTTTTGGAGACCGATACAGTTAATGCTCTCAGGGATTTTCTCAGGAATGGGACGGATGGGTCATAAGGTGGGTATATGTTTAATTGTCAGACCATTTCCAAAGCAGGTGGGTCATTCTACATTCTCACTCAAAGTAATTCTTTCTTTTTTTTTTTTTCATTTGACACAACCCTATTGGAAAAGAAAGAAAAACAAAAGCTAATCTTAATGAAAATTGAGTGGCAGTGAATCAAGAGCTTTCTAAATGATTTGCGAGAGTCAAGGAAACCTGTCTGCAAGGCACAGAGCTTTCTGGCAGCTGAACCTCCTGGAAAAGTTTGGTTTTGATCATTGGTTTGGAAATCACTGTAGCCACTTAGATCAAAGGTTTTTGTGAAGATGATTCAATCAGGAACCCAAGTCCCAAGAGGGGAGCATTTACATAAAGAACTCTTCCGAGGAGCTTTTAACTCCATTAAAGAAGAGAAAAGAGACTTCGCTCCCAGTGGTCTCGCTTACTGGGCCCACCCAGCGATGTGACACATGAATAAACTTCTTGATGCCTAACACAGCTTGTGTTTCCCATGAGTTCCACCTCAGATAGACAGATCTGAGAACTTTAGTAATGATGCGCTCTGAGGCACAGGGCAGAGACGGGCATCTGGCTCCGAGCACAGCCCCGGTGGGCAGTCCCCAGCTTGCTCACGGCAGATGAGGTGGCTCTGAGTCCTTTCTGGTTCCGAAACCTCCCTGACACCCCCAGTGCCATTTCTGTTGGTTGTATGGGGCTCAGTAAGAGAAAGTGAAAACTGTAAAGCCAGAATATCAACTCCAGTCTCAGCAACTTCCAGAGATGCTCAAAGGACTATTTCTTCTGTTAGGGAACTTAAAAATTGGCAACAAGCTATAGGTCCAAAAAATAGGAAATGATTAATAAAAGCTCCTTTTCTCCTGCAGTTAGTGCGAATTGTGTGTTTAAGAGCTGAGAAATGACACATGAGGCCCTAGAAAAATCCCGAGGCAGCAGAGTGCTGAGCAGGGGGCCACTCTGCACAGACAACGGCAAAAACCTGGATTTAGGGGCTCCAAGCCCACCGGTAGGCAATTACTTCCAGACAATTCAGGAAAGGACTGGGGCTCAGTCCTAGACAAACTGATGAATTTCCTTATGACTTTTATTAGGCTAAGTGACCTAGATACCAGAGGGAAAGAAATTGAAAAAAAAAAATTATTTTTCTGAGTACCTACCACTTGCCAGGCACCACACCAAGCACTTAAACATTAATTAACTTAAATCCCCCAACAGCTTTAATGAAGTAACTCCCATTATCCCTATGTCAAAGATGAGCTCTGCCTTAAGGAAGTTACGTAAGTCATGCAAGTTTCCCACCTAGAAGGAGGAGTCAAGATTGAAACCCTGGTCTCCCTACTCCAAGCACTTGCTCTGGACTTGACTAACAGCAAATAAAGGTTAAAAGGAGTTTTTAAATGAGCAGCTACTACCCTTAGGCACTGGCCAGAGCACCATGCACAGGGAAAGTAGCAGCTGTGCTTCAAAAGGAAAATACATTTTTCCCTGTAAGTTCTACTCCTAGTGACCAGATGGCTCCCCACGGCCCAGTATTAGTTTATATTCCTGTGAGCGTGTTGCCGCCCGAGCCTCTATGGTCCATACTGACCGACCTTGAGCTTTACATGGCGGTGAGTTGCTCTGCTCTCCCCCTCTAAGGGAGGATGGCTTCCCTGCTATGTAGCTCACTTTCCTGGGGTAAAGGAAGACCACCTTGCCTTCCTTGTTCACCGTCTTACTTGGAGAGTTGCCCCAGCACTAGACTTGCGGTTTATCTAAGCCGCGCACACAAGCAAGGGCCTACTGTGTGTGGGGGCGCCCTCCTGATAACAGCGGGTTGGAGCACACCCGGCTGCTTGACCCTTCTTAAACTGTGAAGGTCACCTCTCTGCCAGGATCTGTAACCAGGGAGCTCTGGCTCTTCCTGAGCTTTTTGCAATTATGGCTCATTCCTCTAGGTTTCCTATGGCAGGCGTCTGAACAGAATTAAAAGCATAAGCACGTGCAAAAATAATCCGCTTCCCAAGATAGTAAATGCTGAGAAGTTCTATATTAGAACACGCTGCGAATGCTGACTGGCTAGAGCGTGATTAACCTAATAGGCTTAACGTTCCCCTTGCCATCCACATCTGTCAGGACACAAGCGAAACGCGGGCCCCTAGCCCACGAGTCTGAGGTCCTTTACAATTGCCCTGCTGCTCACTAACAGCAGAGGGTTCAAAGCTTAGGACAGCAGGGCCACGGGCACCACTCCCTCTGCACCGCGGGGCCAGGGAAGTAAAGAAAGCGACTTCTGAGTTCAGGACACGGACCATGGACTTCAGAGGATTCTGGCCTGGGGATTGCCTGCATGGACTAGTAAGACTGCCTTTTGTTCCTATTTCAGATATGAATCTCTGGAAGGTATGACTCCCGGCTGAAATCATGGGGTGTACGCCTTCGCACAGTGACGTTGTAAACAGCGTGGCGAAGAGTGGCATCCAGTTTTTTAAAAAGCCCAAAGCAATTCTGCCAGGAGGTCAGGGGAGCAATGAAAGATGCTCCATCCCTTTGCTGGTTCAAAACTCCATCTGCTATGACTCCAAGGGGGACTTGTCCCATGGACAGATGCCGGCAGCGGCTCCACCAGGTCCCAGATGGACCCAAACTATGGCCAAAAGTCATCAGCTCACAAGAAACCCCACTGTAGGCCAAAGGAAAGATCTGGAAGGACTGATCACAGAAACCAAAACCACCCCGTCCCAGCTGAACAAGTCCCAAAGCCGCATGGCTAAGGATGTCCCATTTAAGACACAGAGCTCCCATGGGTCACAAGGGGAAGAGCGTGAAGAAAGTTACACCCAGGAGACCTCCACGTGGGAAAGCAAGCCGAAACGCCAACGCAGCCCTCCCGCTCACGGGCCCGCAGGCTCAGTAGACTTTCCTGAGCGCCTGGTGAAGGCCCACCAGCACGCTTACTCCTACCTGCACTCCTGTCTCCCCAAGTACGAAGCAGTTCTGAGCCTCACCCAGCAGGCCACCCAGACCCAGGAGCTGCTGCAGCCCATGGCCAGCTTCCTGCTGCGGTGCTTGGAGGAGGTTAACCAGCTCTTGGGGGAGATCTCCAAGGACGGAGAGGTGCTCCTCCAGGAAGTCAGGGAGGACCTGGCTTGGCCATCGAGGAAAGGAGAGTCACAGGAGCAGCCAGATCTCCTGCAGCAACTTCTGCAGTATACCGTCAGCAGGCTGCAGGTGCTCAGTGGCACGGTGGCCTCTGTCACCAGCAGCTTCCTGGAGGGCTCCAGCAGCTACCTCCAAGCCACCGCCAGCCACTTGGGAAATAAGCTGAGCACAAAGAGAGGTGTGGACGAACGCCTCCTCAGGGCTCTGGGGCAGCTGGAGAGCTTGGCGAGCGGCCACAGCGACCCCGGGGTGCAGGGTCTACCCTTGTGCTCTGAAGACAGCGGCATTGGTGGCGACAATGAGTCCGTGCACTTGGTGGACAGGCTGGGCAAGCAAGCCAGCTGGGACTCAGTGTCGGAGCCTGCGGAGCAGAGGCCGGGGAGCTCACCCACAGCGGAGGCCAGGCGGTCGGGACATGCCTGGCAGCCAAGCCCACTCTGGGTGAGTTCAGACAGACCCCAGGACTGCCCACCCTCAAGGCCTCCTAGGGCAAAGGTTCGGCCAGCAGCACAGGGCGCAGCAGGGAGCCCGGGCCCCTCCAGCACAGGCCCAGAAAATACTGCCCCCGGGGCTCTGGGCAAGAGCACCCTGAGTACCTCCTCTGGGACCGGCGTTTCCGTGGGAGCACATCTGTCTAAAGGTTCCAGGTTGGTGGCTACTTCATCCCTCAGTGAAGGGGAGGACAGTAGCACAGAGGAAGAAGAGGACTGCTGTCACCCAAGGCCAAGGTCTTCACCTGCTGGCCCGGAAAGCCCATTTCAGCCCCACCCCGGGAGGCTTAGGGACCCCCAGGCCCAGGAAATGATTCTGAAGATGAAGGAAGCCATCAGTGAAAGGATCCAGTTTGTCCCTGTGCTCTCTGAGTGCCAGGACTGGGCTGAGGAGGAGGAGAGGACAGCGGTCCCACCGAGACCCAGCACAGTCAGTGGCAGCAGGGGGGGCCCCGAGAGGCAGAGGAGGTCCCAGTCTGAGGCATGCCTGAGGCGCCACGCGGAGGAGCCCACCCTCCAGGAGCTGCAGAGGGCCCAGGGGGACCTCAGCCGGCAGCTGGACGCGCTCCTCGCCCCGGGCACACGCCGGCACCCGCAGGGCAGGGAGTGGGGTCTGCAGCCCAGAGCCGCAGCGCTGAGGCCTGACCACCGCTGCAGGGTCACCCCGAGCGGTGCCCTCAGCAAGCTGAAGGCGTCCCTCACCAAGAACTTCGGCATTTTGCCAAGTCAGGACAAGAGCATTTTACAGAAACGCAGTCCCCGCCCTGAGGGTGAACAGCCCCCGCAGGGGAGAGCTGAGAGGCTTCCAAACGCCCTCCTGCCAGGGGCCAGTGAGGGGCCCGGGACCAAGGACTGGGCCGCCGCGGCCCATCCCACCAGAACATCAGTCAGGAAACTCATTGAAACTTTTAGTCCCACTGCGAGTCCAAGGCCACCGGGGGAGTCCAAGGACCTGGGGGTGAGCCCCTGCCTCAGGAAGTGGGGGGTTCCCATCATGCCCCCCAGATTTCCCATCTACAGGGGGCTTGCCCCTATGTATCCAAAGCCCCGAGTTTCTCCAGCAGCAGGCAGGGGATCTCTCACGGTAGGCCCAGACTGGAGGCCCTCAGCCCCTGTGTTTCCCCCTCTGCCCACAGCAGAGGCATCCAAGAACGAGGACCTCAGCTGTGAAACGGAAGAGGACCCCGAGCACCTCCCTCCGCCGCCTCCGGAAATCCTGATGGACATGTCATTCGCGTCTCTGGAGCCCCCTGAAAGCAGCCAGCTGGCAGGGAGCTCCCCCGAAGGGGCCCACGTGCCAGGGCTAGGAGGGACTGGCCCTGCCCGGAGAACATGGGCCTCCCCAAAGCTAAGAGCTTCCATGGGCCCCACTGGCCTACTGCCCACCAGGAGCAGCGCCACCCCCACCGAGCCCCACAGCGCAGGGCCGGGAGGCAGCAAGCATGGCTGCAACCCCGGAAAGCTGGCCTTGGACCTCGATCACCGGGCAGCCACGAACCAAAGCCCAGAGGTGGAGGGTGGCAGGGCTCAGGGTCGGGCCCGAGCAGACAGGGCCACAAGCCTCTCCAGGCAGCCCCAGAAGGCAGTGCCCTGGCACCACACCAGCCACACACCTGGGCAGAGTCGGATCTCGGAACCCAGCCAGCTCAGAGCGGTGCGGGGCCTACATTCTCCGGAGGCCACAAGGCAGAGCCAAGAGAGAAGCCCCCAGCCGGTCAGAAAGGCCTCTCCCACAAGGACACACTGGGTACCCAGAGCAGACGGGCGGCCCCCAAGCCTGCCCTCCTCTCACAGACCGGCCCAGCCAAGTGGTCTCTCTGCGCACGGGTCCCCCCACCCAGCACTCAGCCCTCTGGCGAGCCCCGGGGTACTGAGCCCCTCGAAAGTGAAGAAAGGAGCTTCCCCACCACCCCAGCACAAGCTGCCCAGCCCTCCCCCTGAGAGCCCACCCACTCAGCACAAGGTCTCCAGCCCCCCTACCCAGCGCGCAGAAGCAAGTTCTCCTGCCTCAGGCCCCTCCGCGTCTCCCCCAGCGTCCCCGCCTCAGGGGCGCAAGGAAACAAGAGATCCTGAAGACAGTCAGGCAGGCTCCGCCAAAGTGTCATGTGGGAACACAGGTTCCATATTCTACCCAGCCACCTCCTCTCTGTTTGAGGCTAAATGGTTATTCTCGGCAGCCCAGCCGCTCACCCCATCGCCGGCACCTGCAGCTGGGGGCCCTCGTGGGACCCCCACAGGATGCTGGAGGAGCAGCTCCGGCCCACGACTGAGAGTGGGCTCACGGCAGGGCATGGCTCTGTGTGCCCTCAACCCACAGCCCTTCATCAGAAGGACAGCTTCTGACTGCCAGCCGGGTGTCCGCCTTCTACTGCCCGACCCGGGTGCCACCAGCGACGCTCGTGAACCCCAGCCTGGCCAGAGCAGGTAAGGAGAGTCCTTGCGCCATGGCCCCCGGTGATCAGAATAGAGCCCGCGGGTCCTTAGGAACGTCTGGGTCAGTAGCTTTCACGGTGCTCCAAGAGAAGAGGTGGTTGGAGAAAAGGGTCTAGGAATGTCCAGCACCCCCCTCAGCTCCCCAAATCCTGGGGCAACTGTGTTTTCATCTGTCACTTATTTCAATTTCCAGAGCAAGATTTTAATGGAAAAGAGGTCCTGCTGTATTAAAAATAAAGTTTAAAACAGTCAAGTTAGTCCAGCCAAACCCACGCCTTTATTTTACAGGTGGGGAAACTGAGGTAAAGAGACTTGCCCACCCTGGTTGAGTCACTGTCACCCTGTCTAAAACCAGCAGCCTGATACTGCAGTAGTCCAGCATCTAGGCGGGAGGTTCTCAAACTCGGTGGTCCCAGGACCCCTTTAAACTCTTAAAAATTATTGAGAGCCCAACAAAGGCTTTGTGTATGTGGGTTTTAACTATTACTTTTGACTGTATTAAAATGTAAAATTAAGGAATATTTGAAATATCTATTAATTTTTAAAAAACAAAAATGACCCTGTTATATGTTAACATAAATGATACATTTTTTATGAAATGTAACTATATTTTCCACACACAAAAAAATCGGGTGGGAGGAGTGGCACTGTCTTACATTTCTGCAAACCTTGTCAGTGCACAGAAAGTCAGCAGGCTTCTCAGAACTGCTTCTGCAGCCAGTCTGTTGTGATGTCACACATCGTGTAGACAGGAACACCCCACCCCACACTCAGGAAAGAATGAGTGAAAAGGCAAATAACACCTTAGTATTATTACGAAACTTTTAACCTCAGAGGCTCCCCGACAGTGTTTCAGGGACACCCAGGGGACGTGCCTTCGGAATGGCTGGTCTTGGAGGTGGGGACTATCCCCGCAAGGACCTGCCCCCACTTCTTGTCAGGTCCAGCCTCATCGCAGCCACCCACTTCCGAGGTGTGGAGAGTAAGAAAGAGACTCCTCATGAGCACTGAACCCCAGAACCCAGGAGGAAGGGTTGCCATCCTCACCCTTGGCAGACAGAGTGCTTTCTCACGAGAGCAGCTGACTGGCATGTCATCAGCCCAGCCATGCAGACAGGCCTGGGCACACGGCTGCCATGGACTAGGAGCCAAGTATAGCCTACCTGAGCACTGAAAGAACTCGTATGCTCAAGTGGTTATTTTACAGAACGTGTGGAGGAATGGTGACACCGGGGTGGGGGTGGGGGGAATGTCAATCCTATTAGAGAGAAACTCTTATCAACGTGTCTTGATACCAAAGTACGAGACAAAGTTCAACCAGCACCAGTTCTTGCTATCTCTGCATTGCCCACAATTGTGTCCATCAGCTGTTCATTTCTGCCAGAGTGATACGTGTTACAGACTTCACAATCTGTTGAGGCATAAATAGTAATTTATTTTTACAAAGTACCCGGCAGTCAATTCTAAATAAAGATATTATCTCGGGAAAGTTGTGCATTATTGTAGTTATATAAACTTCCCCAGTCACTTGAAAGAAATGAAGTATTGATTATTTTTTGCAAGAATCTTAATGTAACATTGTTCTTTCCTTAACTCTGAAATGAGCTCCCTACAGCACAGTGCCTTTCATCTGAGAACCTCTATCAGCGCTAATGCTCTATGCCTCACACCAGCCACTTACTCAGTTATTAGATTTCTAAAACCGTGCCCTTCAGGAGAAGAGTTGGAGAGAACAGGGACAATAAAATGGCATTAATTAAAAACACTAACATTTTAAAACAGCAGGAGCAATAATAAAACAACATAAAATTGTTCAAGAAGAAAATGATGCCCTTCTCTCAGGCTCTTCCTCAGCAGAGGGCAGCCTAAAAGGTGGTTTTATGTCCTGAATCTCAGTCCTCGGGGACTGCGGGTAGGAGAGGGGGAGTACTCGCAGCTTCAAAGAGAGAGGTGGATTCGTAAACAGGAGCTTTCCCAAGGTCATGTGGAAGGTCACAGAATGATCAGCACCCATCCCCCCCATCCCACCACCCACCCCCACCCGTCGCCTGGTAAGACCACACCCCCGAGCCAGTCCCTACGGTGAAACTGCACAGTGACGCACACGACAGGAAAAAGCGCATTCCCTGCCCTCCC